>MRSW03000437.1:0-22184 GCA_001923025.3 Taenia multiceps
TGACAGGTGACAGCTTGACAGGTTGAAAGTGAGTGACACTCTGACATGTGGGCATTGTTTCACCTGTCAGTCAGTCAGTGAGAGCGTGACAGGCTTGACAACCTGTCAGCTTGACAGGTGACAGCTTGACAGGTAGACAAGTGAGTGACACTCTGACATGTGGTGCATTGTTGTCACCTGTCAAGTCAGTCAGTGAGGCGTGACAAGGCTTGACAACCTGTCAGCTTGACAGGTGACAGCTTGACAGGTAACAAGTGAGTGACACTCTGACATGTGGTGCATTGTTGTCACCTGTCAATCAGTCAGTGAGGCGTGACAAGGCTTGACAACCTGTCAGCTTGACAGGTGACAGCTTGACAGGTAGACAAGTGAGTGACACTCTGACATGTGGTGCATTTTGTCCCCTGTCAAGTCAGTCAGTGAGCGTGACAAGCTTGACAACCTGTCAGCTTGACAGGTGACAGCTTGACAGGTAGACAAGTGAGTGACACTCTGACATGTGGTGCATTGTTGTCACCTGTCAAGTCAGTCAGTGAGGCGTGACAAGGCTTGACAACCCTTCAGCTTGACAGGTGACAGCTTGACAGGTAGACAAGTGAGTGACACTCTGACATGTGGTGCATTGTTGTCACCTGTCAAGTCAGTCAGTGAGGCGTGACAAGGCTTGACAACCTGTCAGCTTGACAGGTGACAGCTTGACAGTACAAGTGAGTGACACTCTGACATGTGGTGCATTGTTGTCACCTGTCAAGTCATCAGTGAGGCGTGACAAGGCTTGACAACCTGTCAGCTTGACAGGTGACAGCTTGACAGGTAGACAAGTGAGTGACACTCGACATGTGGTGCATTGTTGTCACCTGTCAAGTCAGTCAGTGAGGCGTGACAGGCTTGACAACCTGTCAGCTTGACAGGTGACAGCTTGACAGGTAGACAAGTGAGTGACACTCTGACATGTGGTGCATTGTTGTCACCTGTCAAGTCAGTCAGTGAGCGTGACAAGGCTGACAACCTGTCAGCTTGACAGGTGCCAGCTTACAGGTAGACAAGTGAGTGACACTCTGACATGTGGTGCATTGTTTGTCACCTGTCAAGTCAGTCAGTGAGGCGTGACAAGGCTTGACAACCTGTCAGCTTGACAGGTGACAGCTTGACAGGTAGACAAGTGAGTGACACTCTGACATGTGTGCATTGTTTCACCTGTCAAGTCAGTCAGTGAGGCGTGACAAGGCTTGACAACCTGTCAGCTTGACAGGTACAGCTTGACAGGTAGACAAGTGATGACACTCTGACATGTGGTGCATTGTTGTCACCTGTCAAGTCAGTCATGAGGCGTGACAAGGCTTGACAACCTGTCAGCTTGACAGGTGACAGCTTGACAGTAGACAAGTGAGTGACACTCTGACATGTGGTGCATTGTTGTCACCTGTCAAGTCAGTCAGTGAGGCGTGACAAGCTTGACAACCTGTGCTTGACAGGTGACAGCTTGACAGGTAGACAAGTGAGTGACACTCTGACATGTGGTGCATTGTTGTCACCTGTCAAGTCAGTCAGTGAGGCGTGACAAGGCTTGACAACCTGTCAGCTTGACAGGTGACAGCTTGACAGGTAGACAATGAGTGACACTCTGACATGTGGTGCATTGTTGTCACCTGTCAAGTCAGTCAGTGAGGCGTGACAAGGCTTGACAACCTGTCAGCTTGACAGGTGACAGCTTGACAGGTAGACAAGTGAGTGACACTCTGACATGTGGTGCATTGTTGTCACCTGTCAAGTCAGTCAGTGAGGCGTGACAAGGCTTGACAACCTGTCAGCTTGACAGGTGACAGCTTGACAGGTAGACAAGTGAGTGACACTCTGACATGTGGTGCATTGTTGTCACCTGTCAAGTCAGTCAGTGAGGCGTGACAAGGCTTGACAACCTGTCAGCTTGACAGGTGACAGCTTGACAGGTAGACAAGTGAGTGACACTCTGACATGTGGTGCATTGTTGTCACCTGTCAAGTCAGTCATGAGGCGTGACAAGGCTTGACAACCTGTCAGCTTGACAGGTGACAGCTTGACAGGTAGACAAGTGAGTGACACTCTGACATGTGGTGCATTGTTGTCACCTGTCAAGTCAGTCAGTGAGGCGTGACAAGGCTTGACAACCTGTCAGCTTGACAGGTGACAGCTTGACAGGTAGACAAGTGAGTGACACTCTGACATGTGGTGCATTGTTGTCACCTGTCAAGTCAGTCAGTGAGGCGTGACAAGGCTTGACAACCTGTCAGCTTGACAGGTACAGCTTGACAGGTAGACAAGTGAGTGACACTCTGACATGTGGTGCATTGTTGTCACCTGTCAGTCAGTCAGTGAGGCGTGACAAGGCTTGACAACCTGTCAGCTTGACAGGTGACAGCTTGACAGGTAGACAAGTGAGTGACACTCTGACATGTGGTGCATTGTTGTCACCTGTCAAGTCAGTCAGTGAGGCGTGACAAGGCTTGACAACCTGTCAGCTTGACAGGTGACAGCTTGACAGGTAGACAAGTGAGTGACACTCTGACATGTGGTGCATTGTTGTCACCTGTCAAGTCAGTCAGTGAGGCGTGACAAGGCTTGACAACCTGTCAGCTTGACAGGTGACAGCTTGACAGGTAGACAAGTGAGTGACACTCTGACATGTGGTGCATTGTTGTCACCTGTCAAGTCAGTCAGTGAGGCGTGACAAGGCTTGACAACCTGTCAGCTTGACAGGTGACAGCTTGACAGGTAGACAAGTGAGTGACACTCTGACATGTGGTGCATTGTTGTCACCTGTCAAGTCAGTCAGTGAGGCGTGACAAGGCTTGACAACCTGTCAGCTTGACAGGTGACAGCTTGACAGGTAGACAAGTGAGTGACACTCTGACATGTGGTGCATTGTTGTCACCTGTCAAGTCAGTCAGTGAGGCGTGACAAGGCTTGACAACCTGTCAGCTTGACAGGTGACAGCTTGACAGGTAGACAAGTGAGTGACACTCTGACATGTGGTGCATTGTTGTCACCTGTCAAGTCAGTCAGTGAGGCGTGACAAGGCTTGACAACCTGTCAGCTTGACAGGTGACAGCTTGACAGGTAGACAAGTGAGTGACACTCTGACATGTGGTGCATTGTTGTCACCTGTCAAGTCAGTCAGTGAGCGTGACAAGGCTTGACAACCTGTCAGCTTGACAGGTGACAGCTTGACAGGTAGACAAGTGAGTGACACTCTGACATGTGGTGCATTGTTGTCACCTGTCAAGTCAGTCAGTGAGGCGTGACAAGGCTTGACAACCTGTCAGCTTGACAGGTGACAGCTTGACAGGTAGACAAGTGAGTGACACTCTGACATGTGGTGCATTGTTGTCACCTGTCAAGTCAGTCAGTGAGGCGTGACAAGGCTTGACAACCTGTCAGCTTGACAGGTGACAGCTTGACAGGTAGACAAGTGAGTGACACTCTGACATGTGGTGCATTGTTGTCACCTGTCAAGTCAGTCAGTGAGGCGTGACAAGGCTTGACAACCTGTCAGCTTGACAGGTGACAGCTTGACAGGTAGACAAGTGAGTGACACTCTGACATGTGGTGCATTGTTGTCACCTGTCAAGTCAGTCAGTGAGGCGTGACAAGGCTTGACAACCTGTCAGCTTGACAGGTGACAGCTTGACAGGTAGACAAGTGAGTGACACTCTGACATGTGGTGCATTGTTGTCACCTGTCAAGTCAGTCAGTGAGGCGTGACAAGGCTTGACAACCTTACAGCTTGACAGGTAGACAAGTGAGTGACACTCTGACATGTGGTGCATTGTTGTCACCTGTCAAGTCAGTCAGTGAGGCGTGACAAGGCTTGACAACCTGTCAGCTTGACAGGTGACAGCTTGACAGGTAGACAAGTGAGTGACACTCTGACATGTGGTGCATTGTTGTCACCTGTCAAGTCAGTCAGTGAGGGTGACAAGCTTGACAACCTGTCAGCTTGACAGGTGACAGCTTGACAGGTAGACAAGTGAGTGACACTCTGACATGTGGTGCATTGTTGTCACCTGTCAAGTCAGTCAGTGAGGCGTGACAAGGCTTGACAACCTGTCAGCTTGACAGGTGACAGCTTGACAGGTAGACGAGTGACACTCTGACATGTGGTGCATTGTTGTCACCTGTCAAGTCAGTCAGTGAGGCGTGACAAGGCTTGACAACCTGTCAGCTTGACAGGTGACAGCTTGACAGGTAGACAAGTGAGTGACACTCTGACATGTGGTGCATTGTTGTCACCTGTCAAGTCAGTCAGTGAGGCGTGACAAGGCTTGACAACCTGTCAGCTTGACAGGTGACAGCTTGACAGGTAGACAAGTGAGTGACACTCTGACATGTGGTGCATTGTTGTCACCTGTCAAGTCAGTCAGTGAGGCGTGACAAGGCTTGACAACCTGTCAGCTTGACAGGTGACAGCTTGACAGGTAGACAAGTGAGTGACACTCTGACATGTGGTGCATTGTTGTCACCTGTCAAGTCAGTCAGTGAGGCGTGACAAGGCTTGACAACCTGTCAGCTTGACAGGTGACAGCTTGACAGGTAGACAAGTGAGTGACACTCTGACATGTGGTGCATTGTTGTCACCTGTCAAGTCAGTCAGTGAGGCGTGACAAGGCTTGACAACCTGTCAGCTTGACAGGTGACAGCTTGACAGGTAGACAAGTGAGTGACACTCTGACATGTGGTGCATTGTTGTCACCTGTCAAGTCAGTCAGTGAGGCGTGACAAGGCTTGACAACCTGTCAGCTTGACAGGTGACAGCTTGACAGGTAGACAAGTGAGTGACACTCTGACATGTGGTGCATTGTTGTCACCTGTCAAGTCAGTCAGTGAGGCGTGACAAGGCTTGACAACCTGTCAGCTTGACAGGTGACAGCTTGACAGGTAGACAAGTGAGTGACACTCTGACATGTGGTGCATTGTTGTCACCTGTCAAGTCAGTCAGTGAGGCGTGACAAGGCTTGACAACCTGTCAGCTTGACAGGTGACAGCTTGACAGGTAGACAGTGAGTGACACTCTGACATGTGGTGCATTTTGTCACCTGTCAAGTCAGTCAGTGAGGCGTGACAAGGCTTGACAACCTGTCAGCTTGACAGGTGACAGCTTGACAGGTAGACAAGTGAGTGACACTCTGACATGTGGTGCATTGTTGTCACCTGTCATGTCAGTCAGTGAGGCGTGACAAGGCTTGACAACCTGTCAGCTTGACAGGTGACAGCTTGACAGGTAGACAAGTGAGTGACACTCTGACATGTGGTGCATTGTTGTCACCTGTCAAGTCAGTCAGTGAGGCGTGACAAGGCTTGACAACCTGTCAGCTTGACAGGTGACAGCTTGACAGGTAGACAAGTGAGTGACACTCTGACATGTGGTGCATTGTTGTCACCTGTCAAGTCAGTCAGTGAGGCGTGACAAGGCTTGACAACCTGTCAGCTTGACAGGTGACAGCTTGACAGGTAGACAAGTGAGTGACACTCTGACATGTGGTGCATTGTTGTCACCTGTCAAGTCAGTCAGTGAGGCGTGACAAGGCTTGACAACCTGTCAGCTTGACAGGTGACAGCTTGACAGGTAGACAAGTGAGTGACACTCTGACATGTGGTGCATTGTTGTCACCTGTCAAGTCAGTCAGTGAGGCGTGACAAGGCTTGACAACCTGTCAGCTTGACAGGTGACAGCTTGACAGGTAGACAAGTGAGTGACACTCTGACATGTGGTGCATTGTTGTCACCTGTCAAGTCAGGCTGTGAGGCGTGACAAGGCTTGACAACCTGTCAGCTTGACAGGTGACAGCTTGACAGGTAGACAAGTGAGTGACACTCTGACATGTGGTGCATTGTTGTCACCTGTCAAGTCAGTCAGTGAGGCGTGACAAGGCTTGACAACCTGTCAGCTTGACAGGTGACAGCTTGACAGGTAGACAAGTGAGTGACACTCTGACATGTGGTGCATTGTTGTCACCTGTCAAGTCAGTCAGTGCGTGACAAGGCTTGACAACCTGTCAGCTTGACAGGTGACAGCTTGACAGGTAGACAAGTGAGTGACACTCTGACATGTGGTGCATTGTTGTCACCTGTCAAGTCAGTCAGTGAGGCGTGACAAGGCTTGACAACCTGTCAGCTTGACAGGTGACAGCTTGACAGGTAGACAAGTGAGTGACACTCTGACATGTGGTGCATTGTTGTCACCTGTCAAGTCAGTCAGTGAGGCGTGACAAGGCTTGACAACCTGTCAGCTTGACAGGTGACAGCTTGACAGGTAGACAAGTGAGTGACACTCTGACATGTGGTGCATTGTTGTCACCTGTCAAGTCAGTCAGTGAGTGTGACAAGGCTTGACAACCTGTCAGCTTGACAGGTGACAGCTTGACAGGTAGACAAGTGAGTGACACTCTGACATGTGGTGCATTGTTGTCACCTGTCAAGTCAGTCAGTGAGGCGTGACAAGGCTTGACAACCTGTCAGCTTGACAGGTGACAGCTTGACAGGTAGACAAGTGAGTGACACTCTGACATGTGGTGCATTGTTGTCACCTGTCAAGTCAGTCAGTGAGGCGTGACAAGGCTTGACAACCTGTCAGCTTGACAGGTGACAGCTTGACAGGTAGACAAGTGAGTGACACTCTGACATGTGGTGCATTGTTGTCACCTGTCAAGTCAGTCAGTGAGGCGTGACAAGGCTTGACAACCTGTCAGCTTGACAGTTGACAGCTTGACAGGTAGACAAGTGAGTGACACTCTGACATGTGGTGCATTGTTGTCACCTGTCAAGTCAGTCAGTGAGGCGTGACAAGGCTTGACAACCTGTCAGCTTGACAGGTGACAGCTTGACAGGTAGACAAGTGAGTGACACTCTGACATGTGGTGCATTGTTGTCACCTGTCAAGTCAGTGAGGCGTGACAAGGCTTGACAACCTGTCAGCTTGACAGGTGACAGCTTGACAGGTAGACAAGTGAGTGACACTCTGACATGTGGTGCATTGTTGTCACCTGTCAAGTCAGTCAGTGAGGCGTGACAAGGCTTGACAACCTGTCAGCTTGACAGGTGACAGCTTGACAGGTAGACAAGTGAGTGACACTCTGACATGTGGTGCATTGTTGTCACCTGTCAAGTCAGTCAGTGAGGCGTGACAAGGCTTGACAACCTGTCAGCTTGACAAGTAGACAAGTGAGTGACACTCTGACATGTGGTGCATTGTTGTCACCTGTCAAGTCAGTCAGTGAGTAGTAAGGCGTGACAAGGCTTGACAACCTGTCAGCTTGACAGGTGACAGCTTGACAGGTAGACAAGTGAGTGACACTCTGACATGTGGTGCATTGTTGTCACCTGTCAAGTCAGTCAGTGAGGCGTGACAAGGCTTGACAACCTGTCAGCTTGACAGGTGACAGCTTGACAGGTAGACAAGTGAGTGACACTCTGACATGTGGTGCATTGTTGTCACCTGTCAAGTCAGTCAGTGAGGCGTGACAAGGCTTGACAACCTGTCAGCTTGACAGGTGACAGCTTGACAGGTAGACAAGTGAGTGACACTCTGACATGTGGTGCATTGTTGTCACCTGTCAAGTCAGTCAGTGAGGCGTGACAAGGCTTGACAACCTGTCAGCTTGACAGTTGACAGCTTGACAGGTAGACAAGTGAGTGACACTCTGACATGTGGTGCATTGTTGTCACCTGTCAAGTCAGTCAGTGAGGCGTGACAAGGCTTGACAACCTGTCAGCTTGACAGGTGACAGCTTGACAGGTAGACAAGTGAGTGACACTCTGACATGTGGTGCATTGTTGTCACCTGTCAAGTCAGTCAGTGAGGCGTGACAAGGCTTGACAACCTGTCAGCTTGACAGGTGACAGCTTGACAGGTAGACAAGTGAGTGACACTCTGACATGTGGTGCATTGTTGTCACCTGTCAAGTCAGTCAGTGAGGCGTGACAAGGCTTGACAACCTGTCAGCTTGACAGGTGACAGCTTGACAGGTAGACAAGTGAGTGACACTCTGACATGTGGTGCATTGTTGTCACCTGTCAGGTCAGTCAGTGAGGCGTGACAAGGCTTGACAACCTGTCAGCTTGACAGGTGACAGCTTGACAGGTAGAGTGAGTGACACTCTGACATGTGGTGCATTGTTGTCACCTGTCAAGTCAGTCAGAGGCGTGACAAGGCTTGACAACCTGTCAGCTTGACAGGTGACAGCTTGACAGGTAGACAAGTGAGTGACACTCTGACATGTGGTGCATTGTTGTCACCTGTCAAGTCAGTCAGTGAGGCGTGACAAGGCTTGACAACCTGTCAGCTTGACAGGTGACAGCTTGACAGGTAGACAAGTGAGTGACACTCTGACATGTGGTGCATTGTTGTCACCTGTCAAGTCAGTGAGGCGTGACAAGGCTTGACAACCTGTCAGCTTGACAGGTGACAGCTTGACAGGTAGACAAGTGAGTGACACTCTGACATGTGGTGCATTGTTGTCACCTGTCAAGTCAGTCAGTGAGGCGTGACAAGGCTTGACAACCTGTCAGCTTGACAGGTGACAGCTTGACAGGTAGACAAGTGAGTGACACTCTGACATGTGTTGCATTGTTGTCACCTGTCAAGTCAGTCAGTGAGGCGTGACAAGGCTTGACAACCTGTCAGCTTGACAGGTGACAGCTTGACAGGTAGACAAGTGAGTGACACTCTGACATGTGGTGCATTGTTGTCACCTGTCAAGTCAGTCAGTGAGGTGACAAGGCTTGACAACCTGTCAGCTTGACAGGTGACAGCTTGACAGGTAGACAAGTGAGTGACACTCTGACATGTGGTGCATTGTTGTCACCTGTCAAGTCAGTCAGTGAGGCGTGACAAGGCTTGACAACCTGTCAGCTTGACAGGTGACAGCTTGACAGGTAGACAAGTGAGTGACACTCTGACATGTGGTGCATTGTTGTCACCTGTCAAGTCAGTCAGTGAGGCGTGACAAGGCTTGACAACCTGTCAGCTTGACAGGTGACAGCTTGACAGGTAGACAAGTGAGTGACACTCTGACATGTGGTGCATTGTTGTCACCTGTCAAGTCAGTCAGTGAGCGTGACAAGGCTTGACAACCTGTCAGCTTGACAGGTGACAGCTTGACAGGTAGACAAGTGAGTGACACTCTGACATGTGGTGCATTGTTGTCACCTGTCAAGTCAGTCAGTGAGGCGTGACAAGGCTTGACAACCTGTCAGCTTGACAGGTGACAGCTTGACAGGTAGACAAGTGAGTGACACTCTGACATGTGGTGCATTGTTGTCACCTGTCAAGTCAGTCAGTGAGGCGTGACAAGGCTTGACAACCTGTCAGCTTGACAGGTGACAGCTTGACAGGTAGACAAGTGAGTGACACTCTGACATGTGGTGCATTGTTGTCACCTGTCAAGTCAGTCAGTGAGGCGTGACAAGGCTTGACAACCTGTCAGCTTGACAGGTGACAGCTTGACAGGTAGACAAGTGAGTGACACTCTGACATGTGGTGCATTGTTGTCACCTGTCAAGTCAGTCAGTGAGGCGTGACAAGGCTTGACAACCTGTCAGCTTGACAGGTGACAGCTTGACAGGTAGACAAGTGAGTGACACTCTGACATGTGGTGCATTGTTGTCACCTGTCAAGTCAGTCAGTGAGGCGTGACAAGGCTTGACAACCTGTCAGCTTGACAGGTGACAGCTTGACAGGTAGACAAGTGAGTGACACTCTGACATGTGGTGCATTGTTGTCACCTGTCAAGTCAGTCAGTGAGGCGTGACAAGGCTTGACAACCTGTCAGCTTGACAGGTGACAGCTTGACAGGTAGACAAGTGAGTGACACTCTGACATGTGGTGCATTGTTGTCACCTGTCAAGTCAGTCAGTGAGGCGTGACAAGGCTTGACAACCTGTCAGCTTGACAGGTGACAGCTTGACAGGTAGACAAGTGAGTGACACTCTGACATGTGGTGCATTGTTGTCACCTGTCAAGTCAGTCAGTGAGGCGTGACAAGGCTTGACAACCTGTCAGCTTGACAGGTGACAGCTTGACAGGTAGACAAGTGAGTGACACTCTGACATGTGGTGCATTGTTGTCACCTGTCAAGTCAGTCAGTGAGGCGTGACAAGGCTTGACAACCTGTCAGTTTGACAGGTGACAGCTTGACAGGTAGACAAGTGAGTGACACTCTGACATGTGGTGCATTGTTGTCACCTGTCAAGTCAGTCAGTGAGGCGTGACAAGGCTTGACAACCTGTCAGCTTGACAGGTGACAGCTTGACAGGTAGACAAGTGAGTGACACTCTGACATGTGGTGCATTGTTGTCACCTGTCAAGTCAGTCAGTGAGGCGTGACAAGGCTTGACAACCTGTCAGCTTGACAGGTGACAGCTTGACAGGTAGACAAGTGAGTGACACTCTGACATGTGGTGCATTGTTGTCACCTGTCAAGTCAGTCAGTGAGGCGTGACAAGGCTTGACAACCTGTCAGCTTGACAGGTGACAGCTTGACAGGTAGACAAGTGAGTGACACTCTGACATGTGGTGCATTGTTGTCACCTGTCAAGTCAGTCAGTGAGGCGTGACAAGGCTTGACAACCTGTCAGCTTGACAGGTGACAGCTTGACAGGTAGACAAGTGAGTGACACTCTGACATGTGGTGCATTGTTGTCACCTGTCAAGTCAGTCAGTGAGGCGTGACAAGGCTTGACAACCTGTCAGCTTGACAGGTGACAGCTTGACAGGTAGACAAGTGAGTGACACTCTGACATGTGGTGCATTGTTGTCACCTGTCAAGTCAGTCAGTGAGGCGTGACAAGGCTTGACAACCTGTCAGCTTGACAGGTGACAGCTTGACAGGTAGACAAGTGAGTGACACTCTGACATGTGGTGCATTGTTGTCACCTGTCAAGTCAGTCAGTGAGGCTTGGCAAGGCTTGACAACCTGTCAGCTTGACAGGTGACAGCTTGACAGGTAGACAAGTGAGTGACACTCTGACATGTGGTGCATTGTTGTCACCTGTCAAGTCAGTCAGTGAGGCGTACAAGGCTGACAACAGGACAGAGTTGACAGGTGAGACGTGACTCTGACATGTGCATGAGTCAGTCAGTCAGAGGCGTGACAAGGCTTGACAACCTGTCAGCTTGACAGGTGACAGCTTGACAGGTAGACAAGTGAGTGACACTCTGACATGTGGTGCATTGTTGTCACCTGTCAAGTCAGTCAGTGAGGCGTGACAAGGCTTGACAACCTGTCAGCTTGACAGGTGACAGCTTGACAGGTAGACAAGTGAGTGACACTCTGACATGTGGTGCATTGTTGTCACCTGTCAAGTCAGTCAGTGAGGCGTGACAAGGCTTGACAACCTGTCAGCTTGACAGGTGACAGCTTGACAGGTAGACAAGTGAGTGACACTCTGACATGTGGTGCATTGTTGTCACCTGTCAAGTCAGTCAGTGAGGCGTGACAAGGCTTGACAACCTGTCAGCTTGACAGGTGACAGCTTGACAGGTAGACAAGTGAGTGACACTCTGACATGTGGTGCATTGTTGTCACCTGTCAAGTCAGTCAGTGAGGCGTGACAAGGCTTGACAACCTGTCAGCTTGACAGGTGACAGCTTGACAGGTAGACAAGTGAGTGACACTCTGACATGTGGTGCATTGTTGTCACCTGTCAAGTCAGTCAGTGAGGCGTGACAAGGCTTGACAACCTGTCAGCTTGACAGGTGACAGCTTGACAGGTAGACAAGTGAGTGACACTCTGACATGTGGTGCATTGTTGTCACCTGTCAAGTCAGTCAGTGAGGCGTGACAAGGCTTGACAACCTGTCAGCTTGACAGGTGACAGCTTGACAGGTAGACAAGTGAGTGACACTCTGACATGTGGTGCATTGTTGTCACCTGTCAAGTCAGTCAGTGAGGCGTGACAAGGCTTGACAACCTGTCAGCTTGACAGGTGACAGCTTGACAGGTAGACAAGTGAGTGACACTCTGACATGTGGTGCATTGTTGTCACCTGTCAAGTCAGTCAGTGAGGCGTGACAAGGCTTGACAACCTGTCAGCTTGACAGGTGACAGCTTGACAGGTAGACAAGTGAGTGACACTCTGACATGTGGTGCATTGTTGTCACCTGTCAAGTCAGTCAGTGAGGCGTGACAAGGCTTGACAACCTGTCAGCTTGACAGGTGACAGCTTGACAGGTAGACAAGTGAGTGACACTCTGACATGTGGTGCATTGTTGTCACCTGTCAAGTCAGTCAGTGAGGCGTGACAAGGCTTGACAACCTGTCAGCTTGACAGGTGACAGCTTGACAGGTAGACAAGTGAGTGACACTCTGACATGTGGTGCATTGTTGTCACCTGTCAAGTCAGTCAGTGAGGCGTGACAAGGCTTGACAACCTGTCAGCTTGACAGGTGACAGCTTGACAGGTAGACAAGTGAGTGACACTCTGACATGTGGTGCATTGTTGTCACCTGTCAAGTCAGTCAGTGAGGCGTGACAAGGCTTGACAACCTGTCAGCTTGACAGGTGACAGCTTGACAGGTAGACAAGTGAGTGACACTCTGACATGTGGTGCATTGTTGTCACCTGTCAAGTCAGTCAGTGAGGCGTGACAAGGCTTGACAACCTGTCAGCTTGACAGGTGACAGCTTGACAGGTAGACAAGTGAGTGACACTCTGACATGTGGTGCATTGTTGTCACCTGTCAAGTCAGTCAGTGAGGCGTGACAAGGCTTGACAACCTGTCAGCTTGACAGGTGACAGCTTGACAGGTAGACAAGTGAGTGACACTCTGACATGTGGTGCATTGTTGTCACCTGTCAAGTCAGTCAGTGAGGCGTGACAAGGCTTGACAACCTGTCAGCTTGACAGGTGACAGCTTGACAGGTAGACATGTGAGTGACACTCTGACATGTGGTGCATTGTTGTCACCTGTCAAGTCAGTCAGTGAGGCGTGACAAGGCTTGACAACCTGTCAGCTTGACAGGTGACAGCTTGACAGGTAGACAAGTGAGTGACACTCTGACATGTGGTGCATTGTTGTCACCTGTCAAGTCAGTCAGTGAGGCGTGACAAGGCTTGACAACCTGTCAGCTTGACAGGTGACAGCTTGACAGGTAGACAAGTGAGTGACACTCTGACATGTGGTGCATTGTTGTCACCTGTCATGGCAGTCAGTGAGTGCGTGACAAGGCTTGACAACCTGTCAGCTTGACAGGTGACAGCTTGACAGGTAGACAAGTGAGTGACACTCTGACATGTGGTGCATTGTTGTCACCTGTCAAGTCAGTCAGTGAGGCGTGACAAGGCTTGACAACCTGTCAGCTTGACAGGTGACAGCTTGACAGGTAGACAAGTGAGTGACACTCTGACATGTGGTGCATTGTTGTCACCTGTCAAGTCAGTCAGTGAGGCGTGACAAGGCTTGACAACCTGTCAGCTTGACAGGTGACAGCTTGACAGGTAGACAAGTGAGTGACACTCTGACATGTGGTGCATTGTTGTCACCTGTCAAGTCAGTCAGTGAGGCGTGACAAGGCTTGACAACCTGTCAGCTTGACAGGTGACAGCTTGACAGGTAGACAAGTGAGTGACACTCTGACATGTGGTGCATTGTTGTCACCTGTCAAGTCAGTCAGTGAGGCGTGACAAGGCTTGACAACCTGTCAGCTTGACAGGTGACAGCTTGACAGGTAGACAAGTGAGTGACACTCTGACATGTGGTGCATTGTTGTCACCTGTCAAGTCAGTCAGTGAGGCGTGACAAGGCTTGACAACCTGTCAGCTTGACAGGTGACAGCTTGACAGGTAGACAAGTGAGTGACACTCTGACATGTGGTGCATTGTTGTCACCTGTCAAGTCAGTCAGTGAGGCGTGACAAGGCTTGACAACCTGTCAGCTTGACAGGTGACAGCTTGACAGGTAGACAAGTGAGTGACACTCTGACATGTGGTGCATTGTTGTCACCTGTCAAGTCAGTCAGTGAGGCGTGACAAGGCTTGACAACCTGTCAGCTTGACAGGTGACAGCTTGACAGGTAGACAAGTGAGTGACACTCTGACATGTGGTGCATTGTTGTCACCTGTCAAGTCAGTCAGTGAGGCGTGACAAGGCTTGACAACCTGTCAGCTTGACAGGTGACAGCTTGACAGGTAGACAAGTGAGTGACACTCTGACATGTGGTGCATTGTTGTCACCTGTCAAGTCAGTCAGTGAGGCGTGACAAGGCTTGACAACCTGTCAGCTTGACAGGTGACAGCTTGACAGGTAGACAAGTGAGTGACACTCTGACATGTGGTGCATTGTTGTCACCTGTCAAGTCAGTCAGTGAGGCGTGACAAGGCTTGACAACCTGTCAGCTTGACAGGTGACAGCTTGACAGGTAGACAAGTGAGTGACACTCTGACATGTGGTGCATTGTTGTCACCTGTCAAGTCAGTCAGTGAGGCGTGACAAGGCTTGACAACCTGTCAGCTTGACAGGTGACAGCTTGACAGGTAGACAAGTGAGTGACACTCTGACATGTGGTGCATTGTTGTCACCTGTCAAGTCAGTCAGTGAGGCGTGACAAGGCTTGACAACCTGTCAGCTTGACAGGTGACAGCTTGACAGGTAGACAAGTGAGTGACACTCTGACATGTGGTGCATTGTTGTCACCTGTCAAGTCAGTCAGTGAGGCGTGACAAGGCTTGACAACCTGTCAGCTTGACAGGTGACAGCTTGACAGGTAGACAAGTGAGTGACACTCTGACATGTGGTGCATTGTTGTCACCTGTCAAGTCAGTCAGTGAGGCGTGACAAGGCTTGACAACCTGTCAGCTTGACAGGTGACAGCTTGACAGGTAGACAAGTGAGTGACACTCTGACATGTGGTGCATTGTTGTCACCTGTCAAGTCAGTCAGTGAGGCGTGACAAGGCTTGACAACCTGTCAGCTTGACAGGTGACAGCTTGACAGGTAGACAAGTGAGTGACACTCTGACATGTGGTGCATTGTTGTCACCTGTCAAGTCAGTCAGTGAGGCGTGACAAGGCTTGACAACCTGTCAGCTTGACAGGTGACAGCTTGACAGGTAGACAAGTGAGTGACACTCTGACATGTGGTGCATTGTTGTCACCTGTCAAGTCAGTCAGTGAGGCGTGACAAGGCTTGACAACCTGTCAGCTTGACAGGTGACAGCTTGACAGGTAGACAAGTGAGTGACACTCTGACATGTGGTGCATTGTTGTCACCTGTCAAGTCAGTCAGTGAGGCGTGACAAGGCTTGACAACCTGTCAGCTTGACAGGTGACAGCTTGACAGGTAGACAAGTGAGTGACACTCTGACATGTGGTGCATTGTTGTCACCTGTCAAGTCAGTCAGTGAGGCGTGACAAGGCTTGACAACCTGTCAGCTTGACAGGTGACAGCTTGACAGGTAGACAAGTGAGTGACACTCTGACATGTGTGCCTTGTTGTCACCTGTCAAGTCAGTCAGTGAGGCGTGACAAGGCTTGACAACCTGTCAGCTTGACAGGTGACAGCTTGACAGGTAGACAAGTGAGTGACACTCTGACATGTGGTGCATTGTTGTCACCTGTCAAGTCAGTCAGTGAGGCGTGACAAGGCTTGACAACCTGTCAGCTTGACAGGTGACAGCTTGACAGGTAGACAAGTGAGTGACACTCTGACATGTGGTGCATTGTTGTCACCTGTCAAGTCAGTCAGTGAGGCGTGACAAGGCTTGACAACCTGTCAGCTTGACAGGTGACAGCTTGACAGGTAGACAAGTGAGTGACACTCTGACATGTGGTGCATTGTTGTCACCTGTCAAGTCAGTCAGTGAGGCGTGACAAGGCTTGACAACCTGTCAGCTTGACAGGTGACAGCTTGACAGGTAGACAAGTGAGTGACACTCTGACATGTGGTGCATTGTTGTCACCTGTCAAGTCAGTCAGTGAGGCGTGACAAGGCTTGACAACCTGTCAGCTTGACAGGTGACAGCTTGACAGTAGACAAGTGAGTGACACTCTGACATGTGGTGCATTGTTGTCACCTGTCAAGTCAGTCAGTGAGGCGTGACAAGGCTTGACAACCTGTCAGCTTGACAGGTGACAGCTTGACAGGTAGACAAGTGAGTGACACTCTGACATGTGGTGCATTGTTGTCACCTGTCAAGTCAGTCAGTGAGGCGTGACAAGGCTTGACAACCTGTCAGCTTGACAGGTGACAGCTTGACAGGTAGACAAGTGAGTGACACTCTGACATGTGGTGCATTGTTGTCACCTGTCAAGTCAGTCAGTGAGGCGTGACAAGGCTTGACAACCTGTCAGCTTGACAGGTGACAGCTTGACAGGTAGACAAGTGAGTGACACTCTGACATGTGGTGCATTGTTGTCACCTGTCAAGTCAGTCAGTGAGGCGTGACAAGGCTTGACAACCTGTCAGCTTGACAGGTGACAGCTTGACAGTAGACAAGTGAGTGACACTCTGACATGTGGTGCATTGTTGTCACCTGTCAAGTCAGTCAGTGAGGCGTGACAAGGCTTGACAACCTGTCAGCTTGACAGGTGACAGCTTGACAGGTAGACAAGTGAGTGACACTCTGACATGTGGTGCATTGGGGTCACCTGTCAAGTCAGTCAGTGAGGCGTGACAAGGCTTGACAACCTGTCAGCTTGACAGGTGACAGCTTGACAGGTAGACAAGTGAGTGACACTCTGACATGTGGTGCATTGTTGTCACCTGTCAAGTCAGTCAGTGAGGCGTGACAAGGCTTGACAACCTGTCAGCTTGACAGGTGACAGCTTGACAGGTAGACAAGTGAGTGACACTCTGACATGTGGTGCATTGTTGTCACCTGTCAAGTCAGTCAGTGAGGCGTGACAAGGCTTGACAACCTGTCAGCTTGACAGGTGACAGCTTGACAGGTAGACAAGTGAGTGACACTCTGACATGTGGTGCATTGTTGTCACCTGTCAAGTCAGTCAGTGAGGCGTGACAAGGCTTGACAACCTGTCAGCTTGACAGGTGACAGCTTGACAGGTAGACAAGTGAGTGACACTCTGACATGTGGTGCATTGTTGTCACCTGTCAAGTCAGTCAGTGAGGGTGACAAGGCTTGACAACCTGTCAGCTTGACAGGTGACAGCTTGACAGGTAGACAAGTGAGTGACACTCTGACATGTGGTGCATTGTTGTCACCTGTCTCAGTCAGTGAGGCGTGACAAGGCTTGACAACCTGTCAGCTTGACAGGTGACAGCTTGACAGGTAGACAAGTGAGTGACACTCTGACATGTGGTGCATTGTTGTCACCTGTCAAGTCAGTCAGTGAGGCGTGACAAGGCTTGACAACCTGTCAGCTTGACAGGTGACAGCTTGACAGGTAGACAAGTGAGTGACACTCTGACATGTGGTGCATTGTTGTCACCTGTCAAGTCAGTCAGTGAGGCGTGACAAGGCTTGACAACCTGTCAGCTTGACAGGTGACAGCTTGACAGGTAGACAAGTGAGTGACACTCTGACATGTGGTGCATTGTTGTCACCTGTCAAGTCAGTCAGTGAGGCGTGACAAGGCTTGACAACCTGTCAGCTTGACAGGTGACAGCTTGACAGGTAGACAAGTGAGTGACACTCTGACATGTGGTGCATTGTTGTCACCTGTCAAGTCAGTCAGTGAGGCGTGACAAGGCTTGACAACCTGTCAGCTTGACAGGTGACAGCTTGACAGGTAGACAAGTGAGTGACACTCTGACATGTGGTGCATTGTTGTCACCTGTCAAGTCAGTCAGTGAGGCGTGACAAGGCTTGACAACCTGTCAGCTTGACAGGTGACAGCTTGACAGGTAGACAAGTGAGTGACACTCTGACATGTGGTGCATTGTTGTCACCTGTCAAGTCAGTCAGTGAGGCGTGACAAGGCTTGACAACCTGTCAGCTTGACAGGTGACAGCTTGACAGGTAGACAAGTGAGTGACACTCTGACATGTGGTGCATTGTTGTCACCTGTCAAGTCAGTCAGTGAGGCGTGACAAGGCTTGACAACCTGTCAGCTTGACAGGTGACAGCTTGACAGGTAGACAAGTGAGTGACACTCTGACATGTGGTGCATTGTTGTCACCTGTCAAGTCAGTCAGTGAGGCGTGACAAGGCTTGACAACCTGTCAGCTTGACAGGTGACAGCTTGACAGGTAGACAAGTGAGTGACACTCTGACATGTGGTGCATTGTTGTCACCTGTCAAGTCAGTCAGTGAGGCGTGACAAGGCTTGACAACCTGTCAGCTTGACAGGTGACAGCTTGACAGGTAGACAAGTGAGTGACACTCTGACATGTGGTGCATTGTTGTCACCTGTCAAGTCAGTCAGTGAGGCGTGACAAGGCTTGACAACCTGTCAGCTTGACAGGTGACAGCTTGACAGGTAGACAAGTGAGTGACACTCTGACATGTGGTGCATTGTTGTCACCTGTCAAGTCAGTCAGTGAGGCGTGACAAGGCTTGACAACCTGTCAGCTTGACAGGTGACAGCTTGACAGACAAGTGAGTGACACTCTGACATGTGGTGCATTGTTGTCACCTGTCAAGTCAGTGAGTAGCGTGACAAGGCTTGACAACCTGTCAGCTTGACAGGTGACAGCTTGACAGGTAGACAAGTGAGTGACACTCTGACATGTGGTGCATTGTTGTCACCTGTCAAGTCAGTCAGTGAGGCGTGACAAGGCTTGACAACCTGTCAGCTTGACAGGTGACAGCTTGACAGGTAGACAAGTGAGTGACACTCTGACATGTGGTGCATTGTTGTCACCTGTCAAGTCAGTCAGTGAGGCGTGACAAGGCTTGACAACCTGTCAGCTTGACAGGTGACAGCTTGACAGGTAGACAAGTGAGTGACACTCTGACATGTGGTGCATTGTTGTCACCTGTCAAGTCAGTCAGTGAGGCGTGACAAGGCTTGACAACCTGTCAGCTTGACAGGTGACAGCTTGACAGGTAGACAAGTGAGTGACACTCTGACATGTGGTGCATTGTTGTCACCTGTCAAGTCAGTCAGTGAGGCGTGACAAGGCTTGACAACCTGTCAGCTTGACAGGTGACAGCTTGACAGGTAGACAAGTGAGTGACACTCTGACATGTGGTGCATTGTTGTCACCTGTCAAGTCAGTCAGTGAGGCGTGACAAGGCTTGACAACCTGTCAGCTTGACAGGTGACAGCTTGACAGGTAGACAAGTGAGTGACACTCTGACATGTGGTGCATTGTTGTCACCTGTCAAGTCAGTCAGTGAGGCGTGACAAGGCTTGACAACCTGTCAGCTTGACAGGTGACAGCTTGACAGGTAGACAAGTGAGTGACACTCTGACATGTGGTGCATTGTTGTCACCTGTCAAGTCAGTCAGTGAGGCGTGACAAGGCTTGACAACCTGTCAGCTTGACAGGTGACAGCTTGACAGGTAGACAAGTGAGTGACACTCTGACATGTGGTGCATTGTTGTCACCTGTCAAGTCAGTCAGTGAGGCGTGACAAGGCTTGACAACCTGTCAGCTTGACAGGTGACAGCTTGACAGGTAGACAAGTGAGTGACACTCTGACATGTGGTGCATTGTTGTCACCTGTCAAGTCAGTCAGTGAGGCGTGACAAGGCTTGACAACCTGTCAGCTTGACAGGTGACAGCTTGACAGGTAGACAAGTGAGTGACACTCTGACATGTGGTGCATTGTTGTCACCTGTCAAGTCAGTCAGTGAGGCGTGACAAGGCTTGACAACCTGTCAGCTTGACAGGTGACAGCTTGACAGGTAGACAAGTGAGTGACACTCTGACATGTGGTGCATTGTTGTCACCTGTCAAGTCAGTCAGTGAGGCGTGACAAGGCTTGACAACCTGTCAGCTTGACAGGTGACAGCTTGACAGGTAGACAAGTGAGTGACACTCTGACATGTGGTGCATTGTTGTCACCTGTCAAGTCAGTCAGTGAGGCGTGACAAGGCTTGACAACCTGTCAGCTTGACAGGTGACAGCTTGACAGGTAGACAAGTGAGTGACACTCTGACATGTGGTGCATTGTTGTCACCTGTCAAGTCAGTCAGTGAGGCGTGACAAGGCTTGACAACCTGTCAGCTTGACAGGTGACAGCTTGACAGGTAGACAAGTGAGTGACACTCTGACATGTGGTGCATTGTTGTCACCTGTCAAGTCAGTCAGTGAGGGTGACAAGGCTTGACAACCTGTCAGCTTGACAGGTGACAGCTTGACAGGTAGACAAGTGAGTGACACTCTGACATGTGGTGCATTGTTGTCACCTGTCAAGTCAGTCAGTGAGGCGTGACAAGGCTTGACAACCTGTCAGCTTGACAGGTGACAGCTTGACAGGTAGACAAGTGAGTGACACTCTGACATGTGGTGCATTGTTGTCACCTGTCAAGTCAGTCAGTGAGGCGTGACAAGGCTTGACAACCTGTCAGCTTGACAGGTGACAGCTTGACAGGTAGACAAGTGAGTGACACTCTGACATGTGGTGCATTGTTGTCACCTGTCAAGTCAGTCAGTGAGGCGTGACAAGGCTTGACAACCTGTCAGCTTGACAGGTGACAGCTTGACAGGTAGACAAGTGAGTGACACTCTGACATGTGGTGCATTGTTGTCACCTGTCAAGTCAGTCAGTGAGGCGTGACAAGGCTTGACAACCTGTCAGCTTGACAGGTGACAGCTTGACAGGTAGACAAGTGAGTGACACTCTGACATGTGGTGCATTGTTGTCACCTGTCAAGTCAGTCAGTGAGGCGTGACAAGGCTTGACAACCTGTCAGCTTGACAGGTGACAGCTTGACAGGTAGACAAGTGAGTGACACTCTGACATGTGGTGCATTGTTGTCACCTGTCAAGTCAGTCAGTGAGGCGTGACAAGGCTTGACAACCTGTCAGCTTGACAGGTGACAGCTTGACAGGTAGACAAGTGAGTGACACTCTGACATGTGGTGCATTGTTGTCACCTGTCAAGTCAGTCAGTGAGGCGTGACAAGGCTTGACAACCTGTCAGCTTGACAGGTGACAGCTTGACAGGTAGACAAGTGAGTGACACTCTGACATGTGGTGCATTGTTGTCACCTGTCAAGTCAGTCAGTGAGGCGTGACAAGGCTTGACAACCTGTCAGCTTGACAGGTGACAGCTTGACAGGTAGACAAGTGAGTGACACTCTGACATGTGGTGCATTGTTGTCACCTGTCAAGTCAGTCAGTGAGGCGTGACAAGGCTTGACAACCTGTCAGCTTGACAGGTGACAGCTTGACAGGTAGACAAGTGAGTGACACTCTGACATGTGGTGCATTGTTGTCACCTGTCAAGTCAGTCAGTGAGGCGTGACAAGGCTTGACAACCTGTCAGCTTGACAGGTGACAGCTTGACAGGTAGACAAGTGAGTGACACTCTGACATGTGGTGCATTGTTGTCACCTGTCAAGTCAGTCAGTGAGGCGTGACAAGGCTTGACAACCTGTCAGCTTGACAGGTGACAGCTTGACAGGTAGACAAGTGAGTGACACTCTGACATGTGGTGCATTGTTGTCACCTGTCAAGTCAGTCAGTGAGGCGTGACAAGGCTTGACAACCTGTCAGCTTGACAGGTGACAGCTTGACAGGTAGACAAGTGAGTGACACTCTGACATGTGGTGCATTGTTGTCACCTGTCAAGTCAGTCAGTGAGGCGTGACAAGGCTTGACAACCTGTCAGCTTGACAGGTGACAGCTTGACAGGTAGACAAGTGAGTGACACTCTGATATGTGGTGCATTGTTTCACCTGTCAAGTCAGTCAGTGAGGCGTGACAAGGCTTGACAACCTGTCAGCTTGACAGGTGACAGCTTGACAGGTAGACAAGTGAGTGACACTCTGACATGTGGTGCATTGTTGTCACCTGTCAAGTCAGTTGAGGCGTGACAAGGCTTGACAACCTGTCAGCTTGACAGGTGACAGCTTGACAGGTAGACAAGTGAGTGACACTCTGACATGTGGTGCATTGTTGTCACCTGTCAAGTCAGTCAGTGAGGCGTGACAAGGCTTGACAACCTGTCAGCTTGACAGGTGACAGCTTGACAGTAGACAAGTGAGTGACACTCTGACATGTGGTGCATTGTTGTCACCTGTCAAGTCAGTCAGTGAGGCGTGACAAGGCTTGACAACCTGTCAGCTTGACAGGTGACA
>MRSW03000438.1:0-27632 GCA_001923025.3 Taenia multiceps
GCGTGACAAGGCTTGACAACCTGTCAGCTTGACAGGTGACAGCTTGACAGGTAACAAGTGAGTGACACTCTGACATGTGGTGCATTGTTGTCACCTGTCAAGTCAGTCAGTGAGGCGTGACAAGGCTTGACAACCTGTCAGCTTGACAGGTGACAGCTTGACAGGTAGACAAGTGAGTGACACTCTGACATGTGGTGCATTGTTGTCACCTGTCAAGTCAGTCAGTGAGGCGTGACAAGGCTTGACAACCTGTCAGCTTGACAGGTGACAGCTTGACAGGTAGACAAGTGAGTGACACTCTGACATGTGGTGCATTGTTGTCACCTGTCAAGTCAGTCAGTGAGGCGTGACAAGGCTTGACAACCTGTCAGCTTGACAGGTGACAGCTTGACAGGTAGACAAGTGAGTGACACTCTGACATGTGGTGCATTGTTGTCACCTGTCAAGTCAGTCAGTGAGGCGTGACAAGGCTTGACAACCTGTCAGCTTGACAGGTGACAGCTTGACAGGTAGACAAGTGAGTGACACTCTGACATGTGGTGCATTGTTGTCACCTGTCAAGTCAGTCAGTGAGGCGTGACAAGGCTTGACAACCTGTCAGCTTGACAGGTGACAGCTTGACAGGTAGACAAGTGAGTGACACTCTGACATGTGGTGCATTGTTGTCACCTGTCAAGTCAGTCAGTGAGGCGTGACAAGGCTTGACAACCTGTCAGCTTGACAGGTGACAGCTTGACAGGTAGACAAGTGAGTGACACTCTGACATGTGGTGCATTGTTGTCACCTGTCAAGTCAGTCAGTGAGGCGTGACAAGGCTTGACAACCTGTCAGCTTGACAGGTAGACAAGTGAGTGACACTCTGACATGTGGTGCATTGTTGTCACCTGTCAAGTCAGTCAGTGAGGCGTGACAAGGCTTGACAACCTGTCAGCTTGACAGGTGACAGCTTGACAGGTAGACAAGTGAGTGACACTCTGACATGTGGTGCATTGTTGTCACCTGTCAAGTCAGTCAGTGAGGCGTGACAAGGCTTGACAACCTGTCAGCTTGACAGGTGACAGCTTGACAGGTAGACAAGTGAGTGACACTCTGACATGTGGTGCATTGTTGTCACCTGTCAAGTCAGTCAGTGAGGCGTGACAAGGCTTGACAACCTGTCAGCTTGACAGGTGACAGCTTGACAGGTAGACAAGTGAGTGACACTCTGACATGTGGTGCATTGTTGTCACCTGTCAAGTCAGTCAGTGAGGCGTGACAAGGCTTGACAACCTGTCAGCTTGACAGGTGACAGCTTGACAGGTAGACAAGTGAGTGACACTCTGACATGTGGTGCATTGTTGTCACCTGTCAAGTCAGTCAGTGAGGCGTGACAAGGCTTGACAACCTGTCAGCTTGACAGGTGACAGCTTGACAGGTAGACAAGTGAGTGACACTCTGACATGTGGTGCATTGTTGTCACCTGTCAAGTCAGTCAGTGAGGCGTGACAAGGCTTGACAACCTGTCAGCTTGACAGGTGACAGCTTGACAGGTAGACAAGTGAGTGACACTCTGACATGTGGTGCATTGTTGTCACCTGTCAAGTCAGTCAGTGAGGCGTGACAAGGCTTGACAACCTGTCAGCTTGACAGGTGACAGCTTGACAGGTAGACAAGTGAGTGACACTCTGACATGTGGTGCATTGTTGTCACCTGTCAAGTCAGTCAGTGAGGCGTGACAAGGCTTGACAACCTGTCAGCTTGACAGGTGACAGCTTGACAGGTAGACAAGTGAGTGACACTCTGACATGTGGTGCATTGTTGTCACCTGTCAAGTCAGTCAGTGAGGCGTGACAAGGCTTGACAACCTGTCAGCTTGACAGGTGACAGCTTGACAGGTAGACAAGTGAGTGACACTCTGACATGTGGTGCATTGTTGTCACCTGTCAAGTCAGTCAGTGAGGCGTGACAAGGCTTGACAACCTGTCAGCTTGACAGGTGACAGCTTGACAGGTAGACAAGTGAGTGACACTCTGACATGTGGTGCATTGTTGTCACCTGTCAAGTCAGTCAGTGAGGCGTGACAAGGCTTGACAACCTGTCAGCTTGACAGGTGACAGCTTGACAGGTAGACAAGTGAGTGACACTCTGACATGTGGTGCATTGTTGTCACCTGTCAAGTCAGTCAGTGAGGCGTGACAAGGCTTGACAACCTGTCAGCTTGACAGGTGACAGCTTGACAGGTAGACAAGTGAGTGACACTCTGACATGTGGTGCATTGTTGTCACCTGTCAAGTCAGTCAGTGAGGCGTGACAAGGCTTGACAACCTGTCAGCTTGACAGGTGACAGCTTGACAGGTAGACAAGTGAGTGACACTCTGACATGTGGTGCATTGTTGTCACCTGTCAAGTCAGTCAGTGAGGCGTGACAAGGCTTGACAACCTGTCAGCTTGACAGGTGACAGCTTGACAGGTAGACAAGTGAGTGACACTCTGACATGTGGTGCATTGTTGTCACCTGTCAAGTCAGTCAGTGAGGCGTGACAAGGCTTGACAACCTGTCAGCTTGACAGGTGACAGCTTGACAGGTAGACAAGTGAGTGACACTCTGACATGTGGTGCATTGTTGTCACCTGTCAAGTCAGTCAGTGAGGCGTGACAAGGCTTGACAACCTGTCAGCTTGACAGGTGACAGCTTGACAGGTAGACAAGTGAGTGACACTCTGACATGTGGTGCATTGTTGTCACCTGTCAAGTCAGTCAGTGAGGCGTGACAAGGCTTGACAACCTGTCAGCTTGACAGGTGACAGCTTGACAGGTAGACAAGTGAGTGACACTCTGACATGTGGTGCATTGTTGTCACCTGTCAAGTCAGTCAGTGAGGCGTGACAAGGCTTGACAACCTGTCAGCTTGACAGGTGACAGCTTGACAGGTAGACAAGTGAGTGACACTCTGACATGTGGTGCATTGTTGTCACCTGTCAAGTCAGTCAGTGAGGCGTGACAAGGCTTGACAACCTGTCAGCTTGACAGGTGACAGCTTGACAGGTAGACAAGTGAGTGACACTCTGACATGTGGTGCATTGTTGTCACCTGTCAAGTCAGTCAGTGAGGCGTGACAAGGCTTGACAACCTGTCAGCTTGACAGGTGACAGCTTGACAGGTAGACAAGTGAGTGACACTCTGACATGTGGTGCATTGTTGTCACCTGTCAAGTCAGTCAGTGAGGCGTGACAAGGCTTGACAACCTGTCAGCTTGACAGGTGACAGCTTGACAGGTAGACAAGTGAGTGACACTCTGACATGTGGTGCATTGTTGTCACCTGTCAAGTCAGTCAGTGAGGCGTGACAAGGCTTGACAACCTGTCAGCTTGACAGGTGACAGCTTGACAGGTAGACAAGTGAGTGACACTCTGACATGTGGTGCATTGTTGTCACCTGTCAAGTCAGTCAGTGAGGCGTGACAAGGCTTGACAACCTGTCAGCTTGACAGGTGACAGCTTGACAGGTAGACAAGTGAGTGACACTCTGACATGTGGTGCATTGTTGTCACCTGTCAAGTCAGTCAGTGAGGCGTGACAAGGCTTGACAACCTGTCAGCTTGACAGGTGACAGCTTGACAGGTAGACAAGTGAGTGACACTCTGACATGTGGTGCATTGTTGTCACCTGTCAAGTCAGTCAGTGAGGCGTGACAAGGCTTGACAACCTGTCAGCTTGACAGGTGACAGCTTGACAGGTAGACAAGTGAGTGACACTCTGACATGTGGTGCATTGTTGTCACCTGTCAAGTCAGTCAGTGAGGCGTGACAAGGCTTGACAACCTGTCAGCTTGACAGGTGACAGCTTGACAGGTAGACAAGTGAGTGACACTCTGACATGTGGTGCATTGTTGTCACCTGTCAAGTCAGTCAGTGAGGCGTGACAAGGCTTGACAACCTGTCAGCTTGACAGGTGACAGCTTGACAGGTAGACAAGTGAGTGACACTCTGACATGTGGTGCATTGTTGTCACCTGTCAAGTCAGTCAGTGAGGCGTGACAAGGCTTGACAACCTGTCAGCTTGACAGGTGACAGCTTGACAGGTAGACAAGTGAGTGACACTCTGACATGTGGTGCATTGTTGTCACCTGTCAAGTCAGTCAGTGAGGCGTGACAAGGCTTGACAACCTGTCAGCTTGACAGGTGACAGCTTGACAGGTAGACAAGTGAGTGACACTCTGACATGTGGTGCATTGTTGTCACCTGTCAAGTCAGTCAGTGAGGCGTGACAAGGCTTGACAACCTGTCAGCTTGACAGGTGACAGCTTGACAGGTAGACAAGTGAGTGACACTCTGACATGTGGTGCATTGTTGTCACCTGTCAAGTCAGTCAGTGAGGCGTGACAAGGCTTGACAACCTGTCAGCTTGACAGGTGACAGCTTGACAGGTAGACAAGTGAGTGACACTCTGACATGTGGTGCATTGTTGTCACCTGTCAAGTCAGTCAGTGAGGCGTGACAAGGCTTGACAACCTGTCAGCTTGACAGGTGACAGCTTGACAGGTAGACAAGTGAGTGACACTCTGACATGTGGTGCATTGTTGTCACCTGTCAAGTCAGTCAGTGAGGCGTGACAAGGCTTGACAACCTGTCAGCTTGACAGGTGACAGCTTGACAGGTAGACAAGTGAGTGACACTCTGACATGTGGTGCATTGTTGTCACCTGTCAAGTCAGTCAGTGAGGCGTGACAAGGCTTGACAACCTGTCAGCTTGACAGGTGACAGCTTGACAGGTAGACAAGTGAGTGACACTCTGACATGTGGTGCATTGTTGTCACCTGTCAAGTCAGTCAGTGAGGCGTGACAAGGCTTGACAACCTGTCAGCTTGACAGGTGACAGCTTGACAGGTAGACAAGTGAGTGACACTCTGACATGTGGTGCATTGTTGTCACCTGTCAAGTCAGTCAGTGAGGCGTGACAAGGCTTGACAACCTGTCAGCTTGACAGGTGACAGCTTGACAGGTAGACAAGTGAGTGACACTCTGACATGTGGTGCATTGTTGTCACCTGTCAAGTCAGTCAGTGAGGCGTGACAAGGCTTGACAACCTGTCAGCTTGACAGGTGACAGCTTGACAGGTAGACAAGTGAGTGACACTCTGACATGTGGTGCATTGTTGTCACCTGTCAAGTCAGTCAGTGAGGCGTGACAAGGCTTGACAACCTGTCAGCTTGACAGGTGACAGCTTGACAGGTAGACAAGTGAGTGACACTCTGACATGTGGTGCATTGTTGTCACCTGTCAAGTCAGTCAGTGAGGCGTGACAAGGCTTGACAACCTGTCAGCTTGACAGGTGACAGCTTGACAGGTAGACAAGTGAGTGACACTCTGACATGTGGTGCATTGTTGTCACCTGTCAAGTCAGTCAGTGAGGCGTGACAAGGCTTGACAACCTGTCAGCTTGACAGGTGACAGCTTGACAGGTAGACAAGTGAGTGACACTCTGACATGTGGTGCATTGTTGTCACCTGTCAAGTCAGTCAGTGAGGCGTGACAAGGCTTGACAACCTGTCAGCTTGACAGGTGACAGCTTGACAGGTAGACAAGTGAGTGACACTCTGACATGTGGTGCATTGTTGTCACCTGTCAAGTCAGTCAGTGAGGCGTGACAAGGCTTGACAACCTGTCAGCTTGACAGGTGACAGCTTGACAGGTAGACAAGTGAGTGACACTCTGACATGTGGTGCATTGTTGTCACCTGTCAAGTCAGTCAGTGAGGCGTGACAAGGCTTGACAACCTGTCAGCTTGACAGGTGACAGCTTGACAGGTAGACAAGTGAGTGACACTCTGACATGTGGTGCATTGTTGTCACCTGTCAAGTCAGTCAGTGAGGCGTGACAAGGCTTGACAACCTGTCAGCTTGACAGGTGACAGCTTGACAGGTAGACAAGTGAGTGACACTCTGACATGTGGTGCATTGTTGTCACCTGTCAAGTCAGTCAGTGAGGCGTGACAAGGCTTGACAACCTGTCAGCTTGACAGGTGACAGCTTGACAGGTAGACAAGTGAGTGACACTCTGACATGTGGTGCATTGTTGTCACCTGTCAAGTCAGTCAGTGAGGCGTGACAAGGCTTGACAACCTGTCAGCTTGACAGGTGACAGCTTGACAGGTAGACAAGTGAGTGACACTCTGACATGTGGTGCATTGTTGTCACCTGTCAAGTCAGTCAGTGAGGCGTGACAAGGCTTGACAACCTGTCAGCTTGACAGGTGACAGCTTGACAGGTAGACAAGTGAGTGACACTCTGACATGTGGTGCATTGTTGTCACCTGTCAAGTCAGTCAGTGAGGCGTGACAAGGCTTGACAACCTGTCAGCTTGACAGGTGACAGCTTGACAGGTAGACAAGTGAGTGACACTCTGACATGTGGTGCATTGTTGTCACCTGTCAAGTCAGTCAGTGAGGCGTGACAAGGCTTGACAACCTGTCAGCTTGACAGGTGACAGCTTGACAGGTAGACAAGTGAGTGACACTCTGACATGTGGTGCATTGTTGTCACCTGTCAAGTCAGTCAGTGAGGCGTGACAAGGCTTGACAACCTGTCAGCTTGACAGGTGACAGCTTGACAGGTAGACAAGTGAGTGACACTCTGACATGTGGTGCATTGTTGTCACCTGTCAAGTCAGTCAGTGAGGCGTGACAAGGCTTGACAACCTGTCAGCTTGACAGGTGACAGCTTGACAGGTAGACAAGTGAGTGACACTCTGACATGTGGTGCATTGTTGTCACCTGTCAAGTCAGTCAGTGAGGCGTGACAAGGCTTGACAACCTGTCAGCTTGACAGGTGACAGCTTGACAGGTAGACAAGTGAGTGACACTCTGACATGTGGTGCATTGTTGTCACCTGTCAAGTCAGTCAGTGAGGCGTGACAAGGCTTGACAACCTGTCAGCTTGACAGGTGACAGCTTGACAGGTAGACAAGTGAGTGACACTCTGACATGTGGTGCATTGTTGTCACCTGTCAAGTCAGTCAGTGAGGCGTGACAAGGCTTGACAACCTGTCAGCTTGACAGGTGACAGCTTGACAGGTAGACAAGTGAGTGACACTCTGACATGTGGTGCATTGTTGTCACCTGTCAAGTCAGTCAGTGAGGCGTGACAAGGCTTGACAACCTGTCAGCTTGACAGGTGACAGCTTGACAGGTAGACAAGTGAGTGACACTCTGACATGTGGTGCATTGTTGTCACCTGTCAAGTCAGTCAGTGAGGCGTGACAAGGCTTGACAACCTGTCAGCTTGACAGGTGACAGCTTGACAGGTAGACAAGTGAGTGACACTCTGACATGTGGTGCATTGTTGTCACCTGTCAAGTCAGTCAGTGAGGCGTGACAAGGCTTGACAACCTGTCAGCTTGACAGGTGACAGCTTGACAGGTAGACAAGTGAGTGACACTCTGACATGTGGTGCATTGTTGTCACCTGTCAAGTCAGTCAGTGAGGCGTGACAAGGCTTGACAACCTGTCAGCTTGACAGGTGACAGCTTGACAGGTAGACAAGTGAGTGACACTCTGACATGTGGTGCATTGTTGTCACCTGTCAAGTCAGTCAGTGAGGCGTGACAAGGCTTGACAACCTGTCAGCTTGACAGGTGACAGCTTGACAGGTAGACAAGTGAGTGACACTCTGACATGTGGTGCATTGTTGTCACCTGTCAAGTCAGTCAGTGAGGCGTGACAAGGCTTGACAACCTGTCAGCTTGACAGGTGACAGCTTGACAGGTAGACAAGTGAGTGACACTCTGACATGTGGTGCATTGTTGTCACCTGTCAAGTCAGTCAGTGAGGCGTGACAAGGCTTGACAACCTGTCAGCTTGACAGGTGACAGCTTGACAGGTAGACAAGTGAGTGACACTCTGACATGTGGTGCATTGTTGTCACCTGTCAAGTCAGTCAGTGAGGCGTGACAAGGCTTGACAACCTGTCAGCTTGACAGGTGACAGCTTGACAGGTAGACAAGTGAGTGACACTCTGACATGTGGTGCATTGTTGTCACCTGTCAAGTCAGTCAGTGAGGCGTGACAAGGCTTGACAACCTGTCAGCTTGACAGGTGACAGCTTGACAGGTAGACAAGTGAGTGACACTCTGACATGTGGTGCATTGTTGTCACCTGTCAAGTCAGTCAGTGAGGCGTGACAAGGCTTGACAACCTGTCAGCTTGACAGGTGACAGCTTGACAGGTAGACAAGTGAGTGACACTCTGACATGTGGTGCATTGTTGTCACCTGTCAAGTCAGTCAGTGAGGCGTGACAAGGCTTGACAACCTGTCAGCTTGACAGGTGACAGCTTGACAGGTAGACAAGTGAGTGACACTCTGACATGTGGTGCATTGTTGTCACCTGTCAAGTCAGTCAGTGAGGCGTGACAAGGCTTGACAACCTGTCAGCTTGACAGGTGACAGCTTGACAGGTAGACAAGTGAGTGACACTCTGACATGTGGTGCATTGTTGTCACCTGTCAAGTCAGTCAGTGAGGCGTGACAAGGCTTGACAACCTGTCAGCTTGACAGGTGACAGCTTGACAGGTAGACAAGTGAGTGACACTCTGACATGTGGTGCATTGTTGTCACCTGTCAAGTCAGTCAGTGAGGCGTGACAAGGCTTGACAACCTGTCAGCTTGACAGGTGACAGCTTGACAGGTAGACAAGTGAGTGACACTCTGACATGTGGTGCATTGTTGTCACCTGTCAAGTCAGTCAGTGAGGCGTGACAAGGCTTGACAACCTGTCAGCTTGACAGGTGACAGCTTGACAGGTAGACAAGTGAGTGACACTCTGACATGTGGTGCATTGTTGTCACCTGTCAAGTCAGTCAGTGAGGCGTGACAAGGCTTGACAACCTGTCAGCTTGACAGGTGACAGCTTGACAGGTAGACAAGTGAGTGACACTCTGACATGTGGTGCATTGTTGTCACCTGTCAAGTCAGTCAGTGAGGCGTGACAAGGCTTGACAACCTGTCAGCTTGACAGGTGACAGCTTGACAGGTAGACAAGTGAGTGACACTCTGACATGTGGTGCATTGTTGTCACCTGTCAAGTCAGTCAGTGAGGCGTGACAAGGCTTGACAACCTGTCAGCTTGACAGGTGACAGCTTGACAGGTAGACAAGTGAGTGACACTCTGACATGTGGTGCATTGTTGTCACCTGTCAAGTCAGTCAGTGAGGCGTGACAAGGCTTGACAACCTGTCAGCTTGACAGGTGACAGCTTGACAGGTAGACAAGTGAGTGACACTCTGACATGTGGTGCATTGTTGTCACCTGTCAAGTCAGTCAGTGAGGCGTGACAAGGCTTGACAACCTGTCAGCTTGACAGGTGACAGCTTGACAGGTAGACAAGTGAGTGACACTCTGACATGTGGTGCATTGTTGTCACCTGTCAAGTCAGTCAGTGAGGCGTGACAAGGCTTGACAACCTGTCAGCTTGACAGGTGACAGCTTGACAGGTAGACAAGTGAGTGACACTCTGACATGTGGTGCATTGTTGTCACCTGTCAAGTCAGTCAGTGAGGCGTGACAAGGCTTGACAACCTGTCAGCTTGACAGGTGACAGCTTGACAGGTAGACAAGTGAGTGACACTCTGACATGTGGTGCATTGTTGTCACCTGTCAAGTCAGTCAGTGAGGCGTGACAAGGCTTGACAACCTGTCAGCTTGACAGGTGACAGCTTGACAGGTAGACAAGTGAGTGACACTCTGACATGTGGTGCATTGTTGTCACCTGTCAAGTCAGTCAGTGAGGCGTGACAAGGCTTGACAACCTGTCAGCTTGACAGGTGACAGCTTGACAGGTAGACAAGTGAGTGACACTCTGACATGTGGTGCATTGTTGTCACCTGTCAAGTCAGTCAGTGAGGCGTGACAAGGCTTGACAACCTGTCAGCTTGACAGGTGACAGCTTGACAGGTAGACAAGTGAGTGACACTCTGACATGTGGTGCATTGTTGTCACCTGTCAAGTCAGTCAGTGAGGCGTGACAAGGCTTGACAACCTGTCAGCTTGACAGGTGACAGCTTGACAGGTAGACAAGTGAGTGACACTCTGACATGTGGTGCATTGTTGTCACCTGTCAAGTCAGTCAGTGAGGCGTGACAAGGCTTGACAACCTGTCAGCTTGACAGGTGACAGCTTGACAGGTAGACAAGTGAGTGACACTCTGACATGTGGTGCATTGTTGTCACCTGTCAAGTCAGTCAGTGAGGCGTGACAAGGCTTGACAACCTGTCAGCTTGACAGGTGACAGCTTGACAGGTAGACAAGTGAGTGACACTCTGACATGTGGTGCATTGTTGTCACCTGTCAAGTCAGTCAGTGAGGCGTGACAAGGCTTGACAACCTGTCAGCTTGACAGGTGACAGCTTGACAGGTAGACAAGTGAGTGACACTCTGACATGTGGTGCATTGTTGTCACCTGTCAAGTCAGTCAGTGAGGCGTGACAAGGCTTGACAACCTGTCAGCTTGACAGGTGACAGCTTGACAGGTAGACAAGTGAGTGACACTCTGACATGTGGTGCATTGTTGTCACCTGTCAAGTCAGTCAGTGAGGCGTGACAAGGCTTGACAACCTGTCAGCTTGACAGGTGACAGCTTGACAGGTAGACAAGTGAGTGACACTCTGACATGTGGTGCATTGTTGTCACCTGTCAAGTCAGTCAGTGAGGCGTGACAAGGCTTGACAACCTGTCAGCTTGACAGGTGACAGCTTGACAGGTAGACAAGTGAGTGACACTCTGACATGTGGTGCATTGTTGTCACCTGTCAAGTCAGTCAGTGAGGCGTGACAAGGCTTGACAACCTGTCAGCTTGACAGGTGACAGCTTGACAGGTAGACAAGTGAGTGACACTCTGACATGTGGTGCATTGTTGTCACCTGTCAAGTCAGTCAGTGAGGCGTGACAAGGCTTGACAACCTGTCAGCTTGACAGGTGACAGCTTGACAGGTAGACAAGTGAGTGACACTCTGACATGTGGTGCATTGTTGTCACCTGTCAAGTCAGTCAGTGAGGCGTGACAAGGCTTGACAACCTGTCAGCTTGACAGGTGACAGCTTGACAGGTAGACAAGTGAGTGACACTCTGACATGTGGTGCATTGTTGTCACCTGTCAAGTCAGTCAGTGAGGCGTGACAAGGCTTGACAACCTGTCAGCTTGACAGGTGACAGCTTGACAGGTAGACAAGTGAGTGACACTCTGACATGTGGTGCATTGTTGTCACCTGTCAAGTCAGTCAGTGAGGCGTGACAAGGCTTGACAACCTGTCAGCTTGACAGGTGACAGCTTGACAGGTAGACAAGTGAGTGACACTCTGACATGTGGTGCATTGTTGTCACCTGTCAAGTCAGTCAGTGAGGCGTGACAAGGCTTGACAACCTGTCAGCTTGACAGGTGACAGCTTGACAGGTAGACAAGTGAGTGACACTCTGACATGTGGTGCATTGTTGTCACCTGTCAAGTCAGTCAGTGAGGCGTGACAAGGCTTGACAACCTGTCAGCTTGACAGGTGACAGCTTGACAGGTAGACAAGTGAGTGACACTCTGACATGTGGTGCATTGTTGTCACCTGTCAAGTCAGTCAGTGAGGCGTGACAAGGCTTGACAACCTGTCAGCTTGACAGGTGACAGCTTGACAGGTAGACAAGTGAGTGACACTCTGACATGTGGTGCATTGTTGTCACCTGTCAAGTCAGTCAGTGAGGCGTGACAAGGCTTGACAACCTGTCAGCTTGACAGGTGACAGCTTGACAGGTAGACAAGTGAGTGACACTCTGACATGTGGTGCATTGTTGTCACCTGTCAAGTCAGTCAGTGAGGCGTGACAAGGCTTGACAACCTGTCAGCTTGACAGGTGACAGCTTGACAGGTAGACAAGTGAGTGACACTCTGACATGTGGTGCATTGTTGTCACCTGTCAAGTCAGTCAGTGAGGCGTGACAAGGCTTGACAACCTGTCAGCTTGACAGGTGACAGCTTGACAGGTAGACAAGTGAGTGACACTCTGACATGTGGTGCATTGTTGTCACCTGTCAAGTCAGTCAGTGAGGCGTGACAAGGCTTGACAACCTGTCAGCTTGACAGGTGACAGCTTGACAGGTAGACAAGTGAGTGACACTCTGACATGTGGTGCATTGTTGTCACCTGTCAAGTCAGTCAGTGAGGCGTGACAAGGCTTGACAACCTGTCAGCTTGACAGGTGACAGCTTGACAGGTAGACAAGTGAGTGACACTCTGACATGTGGTGCATTGTTGTCACCTGTCAAGTCAGTCAGTGAGGCGTGACAAGGCTTGACAACCTGTCAGCTTGACAGGTGACAGCTTGACAGGTAGACAAGTGAGTGACACTCTGACATGTGGTGCATTGTTGTCACCTGTCAAGTCAGTCAGTGAGGCGTGACAAGGCTTGACAACCTGTCAGCTTGACAGGTGACAGCTTGACAGGTAGACAAGTGAGTGACACTCTGACATGTGGTGCATTGTTGTCACCTGTCAAGTCAGTCAGTGAGGCGTGACAAGGCTTGACAACCTGTCAGCTTGACAGGTGACAGCTTGACAGGTAGACAAGTGAGTGACACTCTGACATGTGGTGCATTGTTGTCACCTGTCAAGTCAGTCAGTGAGGCGTGACAAGGCTTGACAACCTGTCAGCTTGACAGGTGACAGCTTGACAGGTAGACAAGTGAGTGACACTCTGACATGTGGTGCATTGTTGTCACCTGTCAAGTCAGTCAGTGAGGCGTGACAAGGCTTGACAACCTGTCAGCTTGACAGGTGACAGCTTGACAGGTAGACAAGTGAGTGACACTCTGACATGTGGTGCATTGTTGTCACCTGTCAAGTCAGTCAGTGAGGCGTGACAAGGCTTGACAACCTGTCAGCTTGACAGGTGACAGCTTGACAGGTAGACAAGTGAGTGACACTCTGACATGTGGTGCATTGTTGTCACCTGTCAAGTCAGTCAGTGAGGCGTGACAAGGCTTGACAACCTGTCAGCTTGACAGGTGACAGCTTGACAGGTAGACAAGTGAGTGACACTCTGACATGTGGTGCATTGTTGTCACCTGTCAAGTCAGTCAGTGAGGCGTGACAAGGCTTGACAACCTGTCAGCTTGACAGGTGACAGCTTGACAGGTAGACAAGTGAGTGACACTCTGACATGTGGTGCATTGTTGTCACCTGTCAAGTCAGTCAGTGAGGCGTGACAAGGCTTGACAACCTGTCAGCTTGACAGGTGACAGCTTGACAGGTAGACAAGTGAGTGACACTCTGACATGTGGTGCATTGTTGTCACCTGTCAAGTCAGTCAGTGAGGCGTGACAAGGCTTGACAACCTGTCAGCTTGACAGGTGACAGCTTGACAGGTAGACAAGTGAGTGACACTCTGACATGTGGTGCATTGTTGTCACCTGTCAAGTCAGTCAGTGAGGCGTGACAAGGCTTGACAACCTGTCAGCTTGACAGGTGACAGCTTGACAGGTAGACAAGTGAGTGACACTCTGACATGTGGTGCATTGTTGTCACCTGTCAAGTCAGTCAGTGAGGCGTGACAAGGCTTGACAACCTGTCAGCTTGACAGGTGACAGCTTGACAGGTAGACAAGTGAGTGACACTCTGACATGTGGTGCATTGTTGTCACCTGTCAAGTCAGTCAGTGAGGCGTGACAAGGCTTGACAACCTGTCAGCTTGACAGGTGACAGCTTGACAGGTAGACAAGTGAGTGACACTCTGACATGTGGTGCATTGTTGTCACCTGTCAAGTCAGTCAGTGAGGCGTGACAAGGCTTGACAACCTGTCAGCTTGACAGGTGACAGCTTGACAGGTAGACAAGTGAGTGACACTCTGACATGTGGTGCATTGTTGTCACCTGTCAAGTCAGTCAGTGAGGCGTGACAAGGCTTGACAACCTGTCAGCTTGACAGGTGACAGCTTGACAGGTAGACAAGTGAGTGACACTCTGACATGTGGTGCATTGTTGTCACCTGTCAAGTCAGTCAGTGAGGCGTGACAAGGCTTGACAACCTGTCAGCTTGACAGGTGACAGCTTGACAGGTAGACAAGTGAGTGACACTCTGACATGTGGTGCATTGTTGTCACCTGTCAAGTCAGTCAGTGAGGCGTGACAAGGCTTGACAACCTGTCAGCTTGACAGGTGACAGCTTGACAGGTAGACAAGTGAGTGACACTCTGACATGTGGTGCATTGTTGTCACCTGTCAAGTCAGTCAGTGAGGCGTGACAAGGCTTGACAACCTGTCAGCTTGACAGGTGACAGCTTGACAGGTAGACAAGTGAGTGACACTCTGACATGTGGTGCATTGTTGTCACCTGTCAAGTCAGTCAGTGAGGCGTGACAAGGCTTGACAACCTGTCAGCTTGACAGGTGACAGCTTGACAGGTAGACAAGTGAGTGACACTCTGACATGTGGTGCATTGTTGTCACCTGTCAAGTCAGTCAGTGAGGCGTGACAAGGCTTGACAACCTGTCAGCTTGACAGGTGACAGCTTGACAGGTAGACAAGTGAGTGACACTCTGACATGTGGTGCATTGTTGTCACCTGTCAAGTCAGTCAGTGAGGCGTGACAAGGCTTGACAACCTGTCAGCTTGACAGGTGACAGCTTGACAGGTAGACAAGTGAGTGACACTCTGACATGTGGTGCATTGTTGTCACCTGTCAAGTCAGTCAGTGAGGCGTGACAAGGCTTGACAACCTGTCAGCTTGACAGGTGACAGCTTGACAGGTAGACAAGTGAGTGACACTCTGACATGTGGTGCATTGTTGTCACCTGTCAAGTCAGTCAGTGAGGCGTGACAAGGCTTGACAACCTGTCAGCTTGACAGGTGACAGCTTGACAGGTAGACAAGTGAGTGACACTCTGACATGTGGTGCATTGTTGTCACCTGTCAAGTCAGTCAGTGAGGCGTGACAAGGCTTGACAACCTGTCAGCTTGACAGGTGACAGCTTGACAGGTAGACAAGTGAGTGACACTCTGACATGTGGTGCATTGTTGTCACCTGTCAAGTCAGTCAGTGAGGCGTGACAAGGCTTGACAACCTGTCAGCTTGACAGGTGACAGCTTGACAGGTAGACAAGTGAGTGACACTCTGACATGTGGTGCATTGTTGTCACCTGTCAAGTCAGTCAGTGAGGCGTGACAAGGCTTGACAACCTGTCAGCTTGACAGGTGACAGCTTGACAGGTAGACAAGTGAGTGACACTCTGACATGTGGTGCATTGTTGTCACCTGTCAAGTCAGTCAGTGAGGCGTGACAAGGCTTGACAACCTGTCAGCTTGACAGGTGACAGCTTGACAGGTAGACAAGTGAGTGACACTCTGACATGTGGTGCATTGTTGTCACCTGTCAAGTCAGTCAGTGAGGCGTGACAAGGCTTGACAACCTGTCAGCTTGACAGGTGACAGCTTGACAGGTAGACAAGTGAGTGACACTCTGACATGTGGTGCATTGTTGTCACCTGTCAAGTCAGTCAGTGAGGCGTGACAAGGCTTGACAACCTGTCAGCTTGACAGGTGACAGCTTGACAGGTAGACAAGTGAGTGACACTCTGACATGTGGTGCATTGTTGTCACCTGTCAAGTCAGTCAGTGAGGCGTGACAAGGCTTGACAACCTGTCAGCTTGACAGGTGACAGCTTGACAGGTAGACAAGTGAGTGACACTCTGACATGTGGTGCATTGTTGTCACCTGTCAAGTCAGTCAGTGAGGCGTGACAAGGCTTGACAACCTGTCAGCTTGACAGGTGACAGCTTGACAGGTAGACAAGTGAGTGACACTCTGACATGTGGTGCATTGTTGTCACCTGTCAAGTCAGTCAGTGAGGCGTGACAAGGCTTGACAACCTGTCAGCTTGACAGGTGACAGCTTGACAGGTAGACAAGTGAGTGACACTCTGACATGTGGTGCATTGTTGTCACCTGTCAAGTCAGTCAGTGAGGCGTGACAAGGCTTGACAACCTGTCAGCTTGACAGGTGACAGCTTGACAGGTAGACAAGTGAGTGACACTCTGACATGTGGTGCATTGTTGTCACCTGTCAAGTCAGTCAGTGAGGCGTGACAAGGCTTGACAACCTGTCAGCTTGACAGGTGACAGCTTGACAGGTAGACAAGTGAGTGACACTCTGACATGTGGTGCATTGTTGTCACCTGTCAAGTCAGTCAGTGAGGCGTGACAAGGCTTGACAACCTGTCAGCTTGACAGGTGACAGCTTGACAGGTAGACAAGTGAGTGACACTCTGACATGTGGTGCATTGTTGTCACCTGTCAAGTCAGTCAGTGAGGCGTGACAAGGCTTGACAACCTGTCAGCTTGACAGGTGACAGCTTGACAGGTAGACAAGTGAGTGACACTCTGACATGTGGTGCATTGTTGTCACCTGTCAAGTCAGTCAGTGAGGCGTGACAAGGCTTGACAACCTGTCAGCTTGACAGGTGACAGCTTGACAGGTAGACAAGTGAGTGACACTCTGACATGTGGTGCATTGTTGTCACCTGTCAAGTCAGTCAGTGAGGCGTGACAAGGCTTGACAACCTGTCAGCTTGACAGGTGACAGCTTGACAGGTAGACAAGTGAGTGACACTCTGACATGTGGTGCATTGTTGTCACCTGTCAAGTCAGTCAGTGAGGCGTGACAAGGCTTGACAACCTGTCAGCTTGACAGGTGACAGCTTGACAGGTAGACAAGTGAGTGACACTCTGACATGTGGTGCATTGTTGTCACCTGTCAAGTCAGTCAGTGAGGCGTGACAAGGCTTGACAACCTGTCAGCTTGACAGGTGACAGCTTGACAGGTAGACAAGTGAGTGACACTCTGACATGTGGTGCATTGTTGTCACCTGTCAAGTCAGTCAGTGAGGCGTGACAAGGCTTGACAACCTGTCAGCTTGACAGGTGACAGCTTGACAGGTAGACAAGTGAGTGACACTCTGACATGTGGTGCATTGTTGTCACCTGTCAAGTCAGTCAGTGAGGCGTGACAAGGCTTGACAACCTGTCAGCTTGACAGGTGACAGCTTGACAGGTAGACAAGTGAGTGACACTCTGACATGTGGTGCATTGTTGTCACCTGTCAAGTCAGTCAGTGAGGCGTGACAAGGCTTGACAACCTGTCAGCTTGACAGGTGACAGCTTGACAGGTAGACAAGTGAGTGACACTCTGACATGTGGTGCATTGTTGTCACCTGTCAAGTCAGTCAGTGAGGCGTGACAAGGCTTGACAACCTGTCAGCTTGACAGGTGACAGCTTGACAGGTAGACAAGTGAGTGACACTCTGACATGTGGTGCATTGTTGTCACCTGTCAAGTCAGTCAGTGAGGCGTGACAAGGCTTGACAACCTGTCAGCTTGACAGGTGACAGCTTGACAGGTAGACAAGTGAGTGACACTCTGACATGTGGTGCATTGTTGTCACCTGTCAAGTCAGTCAGTGAGGCGTGACAAGGCTTGACAACCTGTCAGCTTGACAGGTGACAGCTTGACAGGTAGACAAGTGAGTGACACTCTGACATGTGGTGCATTGTTGTCACCTGTCAAGTCAGTCAGTGAGGCGTGACAAGGCTTGACAACCTGTCAGCTTGACAGGTGACAGCTTGACAGGTAGACAAGTGAGTGACACTCTGACATGTGGTGCATTGTTGTCACCTGTCAAGTCAGTCAGTGAGGCGTGACAAGGCTTGACAACCTGTCAGCTTGACAGGTGACAGCTTGACAGGTAGACAAGTGAGTGACACTCTGACATGTGGTGCATTGTTGTCACCTGTCAAGTCAGTCAGTGAGGCGTGACAAGGCTTGACAACCTGTCAGCTTGACAGGTGACAGCTTGACAGGTAGACAAGTGAGTGACACTCTGACATGTGGTGCATTGTTGTCACCTGTCAAGTCAGTCAGTGACTCGTGACAAGGCTTGACAACCTGTCAGCTTGACAGGTGACAGCTTGACAGGTAGACAAGTGAGTGACACTCTGACATGTGGTGCATTGTTGTCACCTGTCAAGTCAGTCAGTGAGGCGTGACAAGGCTTGACAACCTGTCAGCTTGACAGGTGACAGCTTGACAGGTAGACAAGTGAGTGACACTCTGACATGTGGTGCATTGTTGTCACCTGTCAAGTCAGTCAGTGAGGCGTGACAAGGCTTGACAACCTGTCAGCTTGACAGGTGACAGCTTGACAGGTAGACAAGTGAGTGACACTCTGACATGTGGTGCATTGTTGTCACCTGTCAAGTCAGTCAGTGAGGCGTGACAAGGCTTGACAACCTGTCAGCTTGACAGGTGACAGCTTGACAGGTAGACAAGTGAGTGACACTCTGACATGTGGTGCATTGTTGTCACCTGTCAAGTCAGTCAGTGAGGCGTGACAAGGCTTGACAACCTGTCAGCTTGACAGGTGACAGCTTGACAGGTAGACAAGTGAGTGACACTCTGACATGTGGTGCATTGTTGTCACCTGTCAAGTCAGTCAGTGAGGCGTGACAAGGCTTGACAACCTGTCAGCTTGACAGGTGACAGCTTGACAGGTAGACAAGTGAGTGACACTCTGACATGTGGTGCATTGTTGTCACCTGTCAAGTCAGTCAGTGAGGCGTGACAAGGCTTGACAACCTGTCAGCTTGACAGGTGACAGCTTGACAGGTAGACAAGTGAGTGACACTCTGACATGTGGTGCATTGTTGTCACTGTCAAGTCAGTCAGTGAGGCGTGACAAGGCTTGACAACCTGTCAGCTTGACAGGTGACAGCTTGACAGGTAGACAAGTGAGTGACACTCTGACATGTGGTGCATTGTTGTCACCTGTCAAGTCAGTCAGTGAGGCGTGACAAGGCTTGACAACCTGTCAGCTTGACAGGTGACAGCTTGACAGGTAGACAAGTGAGTGACACTCTGACATGTGGTGCATTGTTGTCACCTGTCAAGTCAGTCAGTGAGGCGTGACAAGGCTTGACAACCTGTCAGCTTGACAGGTGACAGCTTGACAGGTAGACAAGTGAGTGACACTCTGACATGTGGTGCATTGTTGTCACCTGTCAAGTCAGTCAGTGAGGCGTGACAAGGCTTGACAACCTGTCAGCTTGACAGGTGACAGCTTGACAGGTAGACAAGTGAGTGACACTCTGACATGTGGTGCATTGTTGTCACCTGTCAAGTCAGTCAGTGAGGCGTGACAAGGCTTGACAACCTGTCAGCTTGACAGGTGACAGCTTGACAGGTAGACAAGTGAGTGACACTCTGACATGTGGTGCATTGTTGTCACCTGTCAAGTCAGTCAGTGAGGCGTGACAAGGCTTGACAACCTGTCAGCTTGACAGGTGACAGCTTGACAGGTAGACAAGTGAGTGACACTCTGACATGTGGTGCATTGTTGTCACCTGTCAAGTCAGTCAGTGAGGCGTGACAAGGCTTGACAACCTGTCAGCTTGACAGGTGACAGCTTGACAGGTAGACAAGTGAGTGACACTCTGACATGTGGTGCATTGTTGTCACCTGTCAAGTCAGTCAGTGAGGCGTGACAAGGCTTGACAACCTGTCAGCTTGACAGGTGACAGCTTGACAGGTAGACAAGTGAGTGACACTCTGACATGTGGTGCATTGTTGTCACCTGTCAAGTCAGTCAGTGAGGCGTGACAAGGCTTGACAACCTGTCAGCTTGACAGGTGACAGCTTGACAGGTAGACAAGTGAGTGACACTCTGACATGTGGTGCATTGTTGTCACCTGTCAAGTCAGTCAGTGAGGCGTGACAAGGCTTGACAACCTGTCAGCTTGACAGGTGACAGCTTGACAGGTAGACAAGTGAGTGACACTCTGACATGTGGTGCATTGTTGTCACCTGTCAAGTCAGTCAGTGAGGCGTGACAAGGCTTGACAACCTGTCAGCTTGACAGGTGACAGCTTGACAGGTAGACAAGTGAGTGACACTCTGACATGTGGTGCATTGTTGTCACCTGTCAAGTCAGTCAGTGGGCGTGACAAGGCTTGACAACCTGTCAGCTTGACAGGTGACAGCTTGACAGGTAGACAAGTGAGTGACACTCTGACATGTGGTGCATTGTTGTCACCTGTCAAGTCAGTCAGTGAGGCGTGACAAGGCTTGACAACCTGTCAGCTTGACAGGTGACAGCTTGACAGGTAGACAAGTGAGTGACACTCTGACATGTGGTGCATTGTTGTCACCTGTCAAGTCAGTCAGTGAGGCGTGACAAGGCTTGACAACCTGTCAGCTTGACAGGTGACAGCTTGACAGGTAGACAAGTGAGTGACACTCTGACATGTGGTGCATTGTTGTCACCTGTCAAGTCAGTCAGTGAGGCGTGACAAGGCTTGACAACCTGTCAGCTTGACAGGTGACAGCTTGACAGGTAGACAAGTGAGTGACACTCTGACATGTGGTGCATTGTTGTCACCTGTCAAGTCAGTCAGTGAGGCGTGACAAGGCTTGACAACCTGTCAGCTTGACAGGTGACAGCTTGACAGGTAGACAAGTGAGTGACACTCTGACATGTGGTGCATTGTTGTCACCTGTCAAGTCAGTCAGTGAGGCGTGACAAGGCTTGACAACCTGTCAGCTTGACAGGTGACAGCTTGACAGGTAGACAAGTGAGTGACACTCTGACATGTGGTGCATTGTTGTCACCTGTCAAGTCAGTCAGAGGCGTGACAAGGCTTGACAACCTGTCAGCTTGACAGGTGACAGCTTGACAGGTAGACAAGTGAGTGACACTCTGACATGTGGTGCATTGTTGTCACCTGTCAAGTCAGTCAGTGAGGCGTGACAAGGCTTGACAACCTGTCAGCTTGACAGGTGACAGCTTGACAGGTAGACAAGTGAGTGACACTCTGACATGTGGTGCATTGTTGTCACCTGTCAAGTCAGTCAGTGAGGCGTGACAAGGCTTGACAACCTGTCAGCTTGACAGGTGACAGCTTGACAGGTAGACAAGTGAGTGACACTCTGACATGTGGTGCATTGTTGTCACCTGTCAAGTCAGTCAGTGAGGCGTGACAAGGCTTGACAACCTGTCAGCTTGACAGGTGACAGCTTGACAGGTAGACAAGTGAGTGACACTCTGACATGTGGTGCATTGTTGTCACCTGTCAAGTCAGTCAGTGAGGCGTGACAAGGCTTGACAACCTGTCAGCTTGACAGGTGACAGCTTGACAGGTAGACAAGTGAGTGACACTCTGACATGTGGTGCATTGTTGTCACTGTCAAGTCAGTCAGTGAGGGCTGACAAGGCTTGACAACCTGTCAGCTTGACAGGTGACAGCTTGACAGGTAGACAAGTGAGTGACACTCTGACATGTGGTGCATTGTTGTCACCTGTCAAGTCAGTCAGTGAGGCGTGACAAGGCTTGACAACCTGTCAGCTTGACAGGTGACAGCTTGACAGGTAGACAAGTGAGTGACACTCTGACATGTGGTGCATTGTTGTCACCTGTCAAGTCAGTCAGTGAGGCGTGACAAGGCTTGACAACCTGTCAGCTTGACAGGTGACAGCTTGACAGGTAGACAAGTGAGTGACACTCTGACATGTGGTGCATTGTTGTCACCTGTCAAGTCAGTCAGTGAGGCGTGACAAGGCTTGACAACCTGTCAGCTTGACAGGTGACAGCTTGACAGGTAGACAAGTGAGTGACACTCTGACATGTGGTGCATTGTTGTCACCTGTCAAGTCAGTCAGTGAGGCGTGACAAGGCTTGACAACCTGTCAGCTTGACAGGTGACAGCTTGACAGGTAGACAAGTGAGTGACACTCTGACATGTGGTGCATTGTTGTCACCTGTCAAGTCAGTCAGTGAGGCGTGACAAGGCTTGACAACCTGTCAGCTTGACAGGTGACAGCTTGACAGGTAGACAAGTGAGTGACACTCTGACATGTGGTGCATTGTTGTCACCTGTCAAGTCAGTCAGTGAGGCGTGACAAGGCTTGACAACCTGTCAGCTTGACAGGTGACAGCTTGACAGGTAGACAAGTGAGTGACACTCTGACATGTGGTGCATTGTTGTCACCTGTCAAGTCAGTCAGTGAGGCGTGACAAGGCTTGACAACCTGTCAGCTTGACAGGTGACAGCTTGACAGGTAGACAAGTGAGTGACACTCTGACATGTGGTGCATTGTTGTCACCTGTCAAGTCAGTCAGTGAGGCGTGACAAGGCTTGACAACCTGTCAGCTTGACAGGTGACAGCTTGACAGGTAGACAAGTGAGTGACACTCTGACATGTGGTGCATTGTTGTCACCTGTCAAGTCAGTCAGTGAGGCGTGACAAGGCTTGACAACCTGTCAGCTTGACAGGTGACAGCTTGACAGGTAGACAAGTGAGTGACACTCTGACATGTGGTGCATTGTTGTCACCTGTCAAGTCAGTCAGTGAGGCGTGACAAGGCTTGACAACCTGTCAGCTTGACAGGTGACAGCTTGACAGGTAGACAAGTGAGTGACACTCTGACATGTGGTGCATTGTTGTCACCTGTCAAGTCAGTCAGTGAGGCGTGACAAGGCTTGACAACCTGTCAGCTTGACAGGTGACAGCTTGACAGGTAGACAAGTGAGTGACACTCTGACATGTGGTGCATTGTTTCACCTGTCAAGTCAGTCAGTGAGGCGTGACAAGGCTTGACAACCTGTCAGCTTGACAGGTGACAGCTTGACAGGTAGACAAGTGAGTGACACTCTGACATGTGGTGCATTGTTGTCACCTGTCAAGTCAGTCAGTGAGGCGTGACAAGGCTTGACAACCTGTCAGCTTGACAGGTGACAGCTTGACAGGTAGACAAGTGAGTGACACTCTGACATGTGGTGCATTGTTGTCACTGTCAAGTCAGTCAGTGAGGCGTGACAAGGCTTGACAACCTGTCAGCTTGACAGGTGACAGCTTGACAGGTAGACAAGTGAGTGACACTCTGACATGTGGTGCATTGTTGTCACCTGTCAAGTCAGTCAGTGAGGCGTGACAAGGCTTGACAACCTGTCAGCTTGACAGGTGACAGCTTGACAGGTAGACAAGTGAGTGACACTCTGACATGTGGTGCATTGTTGTCACCTGTCAAGTCAGTCAGTGAGGCGTGACAAGGCTTGACAACCTGTCAGCTTGACAGGTGACAGCTTGACAGGTAGACAAGTGAGTGACACTCTGACATGTGGTGCATTGTTGTCACCTGTCAAGTCAGTCAGTGAGGCGTGACAAGGCTTGACAACCTGTCAGCTTGACAGGTGACAGCTTGACAGGTAGACAAGTGAGTGACACTCTGACATGTGGTGCATTGTTGTCACCTGTCAAGTCAGTCAGTGAGGCGTGACAAGGCTTGACAACCTGTCAGCTTGACAGGTGACAGCTTGACAGGTAGACAAGTGAGTGACACTCTGACATGTGGTGCATTGTTGTCACCTGTCAAGTCAGTCAGTGAGGCGTGACAAGGCTTGACAACCTGTCAGCTTGACAGGTGACAGCTTGACAGGTAGACAAGTGAGTGACACTCTGACATGTGGTGCATTATTTGTCACCTGTCAAGTCAGTCAGTGAGGCGTGACAAGGCTTGACAACCTGTCAGCTTGACAGGTGACAGCTTGACAGGTAGACAAGTGAGTGACACTCTGACATGTGGTGCATTGTTGTCACCTGTCAAGTCAGTCAGTGAGGCGTGACAAGGCTTGACAACCTGTCAGCTTGACAGGTGACAGCTTGACAGGTAGACAAGTGAGTGACACTCTGACATGTGGTGCATGTTGTCACCTGTCAAGTCAGTCAGTGAGGCGTGACAAGGCTTGACAACCTGTCAGCTTGACAGGTGACAGCTTGACAGGTAGACAAGTGAGTGACACTCTGACATGTGGTGCATTGTTGTCACCTGTCAAGTCAGTCAGTGAGGCGTGACAAGGCTTGACAACCTGTCAGCTTGACAGGTGACAGCTTGACAGGTAGACAAGTGAGTGACACTCTGACATGTGGTGCATTGTTGTCACTGTCAAGTCAGTCAGTGAGGCGGACAAGGCTTGACAACCTGTCAGCTTGACAGGTGACAGCTTGACAGGTAGACAAGTGAGTGACACTCTGACATGTGGTGCATTGTTGTCACCTGTCAAGTCAGTCAGTGAGGCGTGACAAGGCTTGACAACCTGTCAGCTTGACAGGTGACAGCTTGACAGGTAGACAAGTGAGTGACACTGACATGTGGTGCATTGTTGTCACTGTCAAGTCAGTCAGTGAGGGGCGTGACAAGGCTTGACAACTGTCAGCTTGACAGGTGACAGCTTGACAGGTAGACAAGTGAGTGACACTCTGACATGTGGTGCATTGTTGTCACCTGTCAAGTCAGTCAGTGAGGCGTGACAAGGCTTGACAACTGTCAGCTTGACAGGTGACAGCTTGACAGGTAGACAAGTGAGTGACACTTGACATGTGGTGCATTGTTGTCACTGTCAAGTCAGTCAGTGAGGCGTGACAAGGCTTGACAACCTGTCAGCTTGACAGGTGACAGCTTGACAGGTAGACAAGTGAGTGACACTCTGACATGTGGTGCATGTTGTCACTGTCAAGTCAGTCAGTGAGGCGTGACAAGGCTTGACAACCTGTCAGCTTGACAGGTGACAGCTTGACAGGTAGACAAGTGAGTGACACTCTGACATGTGGTGCATTGTTGTCAACTGTCAAGTCAGTCAGTGAGGCGTGACAAGGCTTGACAACCTGTCAGCTTGACAGGTGACAGCTTGACAGGTAGACAAGTGAGTGACACTCTGACATGTGGTGCATTTGTCACCTGTCAAGTCAGTCAGTGAGGCGTGACAAGGCTTGACAACCTGTCAGCTTGACAGGTGACAGCTTGACAGGTAGACAAGTGAGTGACACTCTGACATGTGGTGCATTGTTGTCACCTGTCAAGTCAGTCAGTGAGGCGTGACAAGGCTTGACAACCTGTCAGCTTGACAGGTGACAGCTTGACAGGTAGACAAGTGAGTGACACTCTGACATGTGGTGCATTGTTGTCACCTGTCAAGTCAGTCAGTGAGGCGTGACAAGGCTTGACAACCTGTCAGCTTGACAGGTGACAGCTTGACAGGTAGACAAGTGAGTGACACTCTGACATGTGGTGCATTGTTGTCACCTGTCAAGTCAGTCAGTGAGGCGTGACAAGGCTTGACAACCTGTCAGCTTGACAGGTGACAGCTTGACAGGTAGACAAGTGAGTGACACTCTGACATGTGGTGCATTGTTGTCACCTGTCAAGTCAGTCAGTGAGGCGTGACAAGGCTTGACAACCTGTCAGCTTGACAGGTGACAGCTTGACAGGTAGACAAGTGAGTGACACTCTGACATGTGGTGCATTGTTGTCACCTGTCAAGTCAGTCAGTGAGGCGTGACAAGGCTTGACAACCTGTCAGCTTGACAGGTGACAGCTTGACAGGTAGACAAGTGAGTGACACTCTGACATGTGGTGCATTGTTGTCACCTGTCAAGTCAGTCAGTGAGGCGTGACAAGGCTTGACAACCTGTCAGCTTGACAGGTGACAGCTTGACAGGTAGACAAGTGAGTGACACTCTGACATGTGGTGCATTGTTGTCCCCTGTCAAGTCAGTCAGTGAGGCGTGACAAGGCTTGACAACCTGTCAGCTTGACAGGTGACAGCTGACAGGTAGACAAGTGAGTGACACTCTGACATGTGGTGCATGTTGTCACCTGTCAAGTCAGTCAGTGAGGCGTGACAAGGCTTGACAACCTGTCAGCTTGACAGGTGACAGCTTGACAGGTAGACAAGTGAGTGACACTCTGACATGTGGTGCATTGTTGTCACCTGTCAAGTCAGTCAGTGAGGCGTGACAAGGCTTGACAACCTGTCAGCTTGACAGGTGACAGCTTGACAGGTAGACAAGTGAGTGACACTCTGACATGTGGTGCATGTTGTCACTGTCAAGTCAGTCAGTGAGACAGAGGCGTGAGGCTTGACAACCTGTCAGCTGACAGGTGACAGCTTGACAGGTAGACAAGTGAGTGACACTCTGACATGTGGTGCATTGTGTCACCTGTCAAGTCAGTCAGTGAGGCGTGACAAGGCTTGACAACCTGTCAGCTTGACAGGTGACAGCTTGACAGGTAGAACAGTGAGTGACACTCTGAATGTGGTGCATTGTTGTCACCTGTCAAGTCAGTCAGTGAGGCGTGACAAGGCTTGACAACCTGTCAGCTTGACAGGTGACAGCTTGACAGGTAGACAAGGAGTGACACTCTGACATGTGGTGCATTGTTGTCACCTGTCAAGTCAGTCAGTGAGGCGTGACAAGGCTTGACAACCTGTCAGCTTGACAGGTGACAGCTTGACAGGTAGACAAGTGAGTGACACTCTGACATGTGGTGCATTGTTGTCACCTGTCAAGTCAGTCAGTGAGGCGCTGACAAGGTGACAACTGTCAGCTGACAGGTGACAGCTTGACAGGTAGACAAGTGAGTGACACTCTGACATGTGCATGTTGTTGCCTGTCAAGTCAGTCAGTGAGGCGTGACAAGGCTTGACAACCTGTCAGCTTGACAGGTGACAGCTTGACAGGTAGACAAGTGAGTGACACTCTGACATGTGGTGCATTGTTGTCACCTGTCAAGTCAGTCAGTGAGGCGTGACAAGGCTTGACAACCTGTCAGCTTGACAGGTGACAGCTTGACAGGTAGACAAGTGAGTGACACTCTGACATGTGGTGCATTGTTGTCACCTGTCAAGTCAGTCAGAGGCGGACAAGGCTTGAAACCTGTCAGCTTGACAGGTGACAGCTTGACAGGTAGACAAGTGAGTGACACTCTGACATGTGGTGCATTGTTGTCACCTGTCAAGTCAGTCAGTGAGGCGTGAAGGCTTGACAACTGTCAGCTTGACAGGTGACAGCTTGACAGGTAGACAAGTGAGTGACACTCTGACATGTGGTGCATTGTGTCACCTGTCAGTCAGTCAGTGAGGCGTGACAAGGCTTGACAACCTGTCAGTTGACAGGTGACAGCGACAGGTAGACAAGTGAGTGACACTCTGGACATGTGGTGCATTGTTGTCACTCAAGTCAGTCAGTGAGGCGTGACAAGGCTTGACAACCTGTCAGCTTGACAGGTGACAGTGACAGGTAGACAAGTGAGTGAACTTGACATGTGGTGCATTGTTGTCACCTGTCAAGTCAGTCAGTGAGGCGTGACAAGGTTGAAACCTGTCAGGACAGGGACAGAATTGACAGGTAGAAGTGAGTGGAACTCTGAAGTGGTGCATTGTTGTCACCTGTCAAGTCAGTCAGTGAGGCGTGACAAGGCTTGACAACCTGTCAGCTTGACAGGTGACAGCTTGACAGGTAGACAAGTGAGTGACACTCTGACATGTGGTGCATTGTTGTCACCTGTCAAGTCAGTCAGTGAGGCGTGACAAGGCTTGACAACCTGTCAGCTTGACAGGTGACAGCTTGACAGGTAGACAAGTGAGTGAACTCTGACATGTGTGATTGTTGTCAACCTGTCAAGTCAGTGAGGCGTGACAAGGCTTGACAAACCTGTCAGCTTGACAGGTGACAGCTTGACAGGTAGACAAGTGAGTGACTCACTCTGACATGTGGTGGTGCTGTGTCACTGTCAAGTCAGTC
>MRSW03000439.1:0-35358 GCA_001923025.3 Taenia multiceps
TTGACAGGTGACAGCTTGACAACAAGTGAGTGACACTCTGACATGTGGTGCATTGTTGTCACCTGTCAAGTCAGTCATGCGCGTGACAAGGCTTGACAACCTGTCAGCTTGACAGGTGACAGCTTGACAGGTAGACAAGTGAGTGACACTCTGACATGTGGTGCATTGTTGTCACCTGTCAAGTCAGTCAGTGAGGCGTGACAAGGCTTGACAACCTGTCAGCTTGACAGGTGACAGCTTGACAGGTAGACAAGTGAGTGACACTCTGACATGTGGTGCATTGTTGTCACCTGTCAAGTCAGTCAGTGAGGCGTGACAAGGCTTGACAACCTGTCAGCTTGACAGGTGACAGCTTGACAGGTAGACAAGTGAGTGACACTCTGACATGTGGTGCATTGTTGTCACCTGTCAAGTCAGTCAGTGAGGCGTGACAAGGCTTGACAACCTGTCAGCTTGACAGGTGACAGCTTGACAGGTAGACAAGTGAGTGACACTCTGACATGTGGTGCATTGTTGTCACCTGTCAAGTCAGTCAGTGAGGCGTGACAAGGCTTGACAACCTGTCAGCTTGACAGGTGACAGCTTGACAGGTAGACAAGTGAGTGACACTCTGACATGTGGTGCATTGTTGTCACCTGTCAAGTCAGTCAGTGAGGCGTGACAAGGCTTGACAACCTGTCAGCTTGACAGGTGACAGCTTGACAGGTAGACAAGTGAGTGACACTCTGACATGTGGTGCATTGTTGTCACCTGTCAAGTCAGTCAGTGAGGCGTGACAAGGCTTGACAACCTGTCAGCTTGACAGGTGACAGCTTGACAGGTAGACAAGTGAGTGACACTCTGACATGTGGTGCATTGTTGTCACCTGTCAAGTCAGTCAGTGAGGCGTGACAAGGCTTGACAACCTGTCAGCTTGACAGGTGACAGCTTGACAGGTAGACAAGTGAGTGACACTCTGACATGTGGTGCATTGTTGTCACCTGTCAAGTCAGTCAGTGAGGCGTGACAAGGCTTGACAACCTGTCAGCTTGACAGGTGACAGCTTGACAGGTAGACAAGTGAGTGACACTCTGACATGTGGTGCATTGTTGTCACCTGTCAAGTCAGTCAGTGAGGCGTGACAAGGCTTGACAACCTGTCAGCTTGACAGGTGACAGCTTGACAGGTAGACAAGTGAGTGACACTCTGACATGTGGTGCATTGTTGTCACCTGTCAAGTCAGTCAGTGAGGCGTGACAAGGCTTGACAACCTGTCAGCTTGACAGGTGACAGCTTGACAGGTAGACAAGTGAGTGACACTCTGACATGTGGTGCATTGTTGTCACCTGTCAAGTCAGTCAGTGAGGCGTGACAAGGCTTGACAACCTGTCAGCTTGACAGGTGACAGCTTGACAGGTAGACAAGTGAGTGACACTCTGACATGTGGTGCATTGTTGTCACCTGTCAAGTCAGTCAGTGAGGCGTGACAAGGCTTGACAACCTGTCAGCTTGACAGGTGACAGCTTGACAGGTAGACAAGTGAGTGACACTCTGACATGTGGTGCATTGTTGTCACCTGTCAAGTCAGTCAGTGAGGCGTGACAAGGCTTGACAACCTGTCAGCTTGACAGGTGACAGCTTGACAGGTAGACAAGTGAGTGACACTCTGACATGTGGTGCATTGTTGTCACCTGTCAAGTCAGTCAGTGAGGCGTGACAAGGCTTGACAACCTGTCAGCTTGACAGGTGACAGCTTGACAGGTAGACAAGTGAGTGACACTCTGACATGTGGTGCATTGTTGTCACCTGTCAAGTCAGTCAGTGAGGCGTGACAAGGCTTGACAACCTGTCAGCTTGACAGGTGACAGCTTGACAGGTAGACAAGTGAGTGACACTCTGACATGTGGTGCATTGTTGTCACCTGTCAAGTCAGTCAGTGAGGCGTGACAAGGCTTGACAACCTGTCAGCTTGACAGGTGACAGCTTGACAGGTAGACAAGTGAGTGACACTCTGACATGTGGTGCATTGTTGTCACCTGTCAAGTCAGTCAGTGAGGCGTGACAAGGCTTGACAACCTGTCAGCTTGACAGGTGACAGCTTGACAGGTAGACAAGTGAGTGACACTCTGACATGTGGTGCATTGTTGTCACCTGTCAAGTCAGTCAGTGAGGCGTGACAAGGCTTGACAACCTGTCAGCTTGACAGGTGACAGCTTGACAGGTAGACAAGTGAGTGACACTCTGACATGTGGTGCATTGTTGTCACCTGTCAAGTCAGTCAGTGAGGCGTGACAAGGCTTGACAACCTGTCAGCTTGACAGGTGACAGCTTGACAGGTAGACAAGTGAGTGACACTCTGACATGTGGTGCATTGTTGTCACCTGTCAAGTCAGTCAGTGAGGCGTGACAAGGCTTGACAACCTGTCAGCTTGACAGGTGACAGCTTGACAGGTAGACAAGTGAGTGACACTCTGACATGTGGTGCATTGTTGTCACCTGTCAAGTCAGTCAGTGAGGCGTGACAAGGCTTGACAACCTGTCAGCTTGACAGGTGACAGCTTGACAGGTAGACAAGTGAGTGACACTCTGACATGTGGTGCATTGTTGTCACCTGTCAAGTCAGTCAGTGAGGCGTGACAAGGCTTGACAACCTGTCAGCTTGACAGGTGACAGCTTGACAGGTAGACAAGTGAGTGACACTCTGACATGTGGTGCATTGTTGTCACCTGTCAAGTCAGTCAGTGAGGCGTGACAAGGCTTGACAACCTGTCAGCTTGACAGGTGACAGCTTGACAGGTAGACAAGTGAGTGACACTCTGACATGTGGTGCATTGTTGTCACCTGTCAAGTCAGTCAGTGAGGCGTGACAAGGCTTGACAACCTGTCAGCTTGACAGGTGACAGCTTGACAGGTAGACAAGTGAGTGACACTCTGACATGTGGTGCATTGTTGTCACCTGTCAAGTCAGTCAGTGAGGCGTGACAAGGCTTGACAACCTGTCAGCTTGACAGGTGACAGCTTGACAGGTAGACAAGTGAGTGACACTCTGACATGTGGTGCATTGTTGTCACCTGTCAAGTCAGTCAGTGAGGCGTGACAAGGCTTGACAACCTGTCAGCTTGACAGGTGACAGCTTGACAGGTAGACAAGTGAGTGACACTCTGACATGTGGTGCATTGTTGTCACCTGTCAAGTCAGTCAGTGAGGCGTGACAAGGCTTGACAACCTGTCAGCTTGACAGGTGACAGCTTGACAGGTAGACAAGTGAGTGACACTCTGACATGTGGTGCATTGTTGTCACCTGTCAAGTCAGTCAGTGAGGCGTGACAAGGCTTGACAACCTGTCAGCTTGACAGGTGACAGCTTGACAGGTAGACAAGTGAGTGACACTCTGACATGTGGTGCATTGTTGTCACCTGTCAAGTCAGTCAGTGAGGCGTGACAAGGCTTGACAACCTGTCAGCTTGACAGGTGACAGCTTGACAGGTAGACAAGTGAGTGACACTCTGACATGTGGTGCATTGTTGTCACCTGTCAAGTCAGTCAGTGAGGCGTGACAAGGCTTGACAACCTGTCAGCTTGACAGGTGACAGCTTGACAGGTAGACAAGTGAGTGACACTCTGACATGTGGTGCATTGTTGTCACCTGTCAAGTCAGTCAGTGAGGCGTGACAAGGCTTGACAACCTGTCAGCTTGACAGGTGACAGCTTGACAGGTAGACAAGTGAGTGACACTCTGACATGTGGTGCATTGTTGTCACCTGTCAAGTCAGTCAGTGAGGCGTGACAAGGCTTGACAACCTGTCAGCTTGACAGGTGACAGCTTGACAGGTAGACAAGTGAGTGACACTCTGACATGTGGTGCATTGTTGTCACCTGTCAAGTCAGTCAGTGAGGCGTGACAAGGCTTGACAACCTGTCAGCTTGACAGGTGACAGCTTGACAGGTAGACAAGTGAGTGACACTCTGACATGTGGTGCATTGTTGTCACCTGTCAAGTCAGTCAGTGAGGCGTGACAAGGCTTGACAACCTGTCAGCTTGACAGGTGACAGCTTGACAGGTAGACAAGTGAGTGACACTCTGACATGTGGTGCATTGTTGTCACCTGTCAAGTCAGTCAGTGAGGCGTGACAAGGCTTGACAACCTGTCAGCTTGACAGGTGACAGCTTGACAGGTAGACAAGTGAGTGACACTCTGACATGTGGTGCATTGTTGTCACCTGTCAAGTCAGTCAGTGAGGCGTGACAAGGCTTGACAACCTGTCAGCTTGACAGGTGACAGCTTGACAGGTAGACAAGTGAGTGACACTCTGACATGTGGTGCATTGTTGTCACCTGTCAAGTCAGTCAGTGAGGCGTGACAAGGCTTGACAACCTGTCAGCTTGACAGGTGACAGCTTGACAGGTAGACAAGTGAGTGACACTCTGACATGTGGTGCATTGTTGTCACCTGTCAAGTCAGTCAGTGAGGCGTGACAAGGCTTGACAACCTGTCAGCTTGACAGGTGACAGCTTGACAGGTAGACAAGTGAGTGACACTCTGACATGTGGTGCATTGTTGTCACCTGTCAAGTCAGTCAGTGAGGCGTGACAAGGCTTGACAACCTGTCAGCTTGACAGGTGACAGCTTGACAGGTAGACAAGTGAGTGACACTCTGACATGTGGTGCATTGTTGTCACCTGTCAAGTCAGTCAGTGAGGCGTGACAAGGCTTGACAACCTGTCAGCTTGACAGGTGACAGCTTGACAGGTAGACAAGTGAGTGACACTCTGACATGTGGTGCATTGTTGTCACCTGTCAAGTCAGTCAGTGAGGCGTGACAAGGCTTGACAACCTGTCAGCTTGACAGGTGACAGCTTGACAGGTAGACAAGTGAGTGACACTCTGACATGTGGTGCATTGTTGTCACCTGTCAAGTCAGTCAGTGAGGCGTGACAAGGCTTGACAACCTGTCAGCTTGACAGGTGACAGCTTGACAGGTAGACAAGTGAGTGACACTCTGACATGTGGTGCATTGTTGTCACCTGTCAAGTCAGTCAGTGAGGCGTGACAAGGCTTGACAACCTGTCAGCTTGACAGGTGACAGCTTGACAGGTAGACAAGTGAGTGACACTCTGACATGTGGTGCATTGTTGTCACCTGTCAAGTCAGTCAGTGAGGCGTGACAAGGCTTGACAACCTGTCAGCTTGACAGGTGACAGCTTGACAGGTAGACAAGTGAGTGACACTCTGACATGTGGTGCATTGTTGTCACCTGTCAAGTCAGTCAGTGAGGCGTGACAAGGCTTGACAACCTGTCAGCTTGACAGGTGACAGCTTGACAGGTAGACAAGTGAGTGACACTCTGACATGTGGTGCATTGTTGTCACCTGTCAAGTCAGTCAGTGAGGCGTGACAAGGCTTGACAACCTGTCAGCTTGACAGGTGACAGCTTGACAGGTAGACAAGTGAGTGACACTCTGACATGTGGTGCATTGTTGTCACCTGTCAAGTCAGTCAGTGAGGCGTGACAAGGCTTGACAACCTGTCAGCTTGACAGGTGACAGCTTGACAGGTAGACAAGTGAGTGACACTCTGACATGTGGTGCATTGTTGTCACCTGTCAAGTCAGTCAGTGAGGCGTGACAAGGCTTGACAACCTGTCAGCTTGACAGGTGACAGCTTGACAGGTAGACAAGTGAGTGACACTCTGACATGTGGTGCATTGTTGTCACCTGTCAAGTCAGTCAGTGAGGCGTGACAAGGCTTGACAACCTGTCAGCTTGACAGGTGACAGCTTGACAGGTAGACAAGTGAGTGACACTCTGACATGTGGTGCATTGTTGTCACCTGTCAAGTCAGTCAGTGAGGCGTGACAAGGCTTGACAACCTGTCAGCTTGACAGGTGACAGCTTGACAGGTAGACAAGTGAGTGACACTCTGACATGTGGTGCATTGTTGTCACCTGTCAAGTCAGTCAGTGAGGCGTGACAAGGCTTGACAACCTGTCAGCTTGACAGGTGACAGCTTGACAGGTAGACAAGTGAGTGACACTCTGACATGTGGTGCATTGTTGTCACCTGTCAAGTCAGTCAGTGAGGCGTGACAAGGCTTGACAACCTGTCAGCTTGACAGGTGACAGCTTGACAGGTAGACAAGTGAGTGACACTCTGACATGTGGTGCATTGTTGTCACCTGTCAAGTCAGTCAGTGAGGCGTGACAAGGCTTGACAACCTGTCAGCTTGACAGGTGACAGCTTGACAGGTAGACAAGTGAGTGACACTCTGACATGTGGTGCATTGTTGTCACCTGTCAAGTCAGTCAGTGAGGCGTGACAAGGCTTGACAACCTGTCAGCTTGACAGGTGACAGCTTGACAGGTAGACAAGTGAGTGACACTCTGACATGTGGTGCATTGTTGTCACCTGTCAAGTCAGTCAGTGAGGCGTGACAAGGCTTGACAACCTGTCAGCTTGACAGGTGACAGCTTGACAGGTAGACAAGTGAGTGACACTCTGACATGTGGTGCATTGTTGTCACCTGTCAAGTCAGTCAGTGAGGCGTGACAAGGCTTGACAACCTGTCAGCTTGACAGGTGACAGCTTGACAGGTAGACAAGTGAGTGACACTCTGACATGTGGTGCATTGTTGTCACCTGTCAAGTCAGTCAGTGAGGCGTGACAAGGCTTGACAACCTGTCAGCTTGACAGGTGACAGCTTGACAGGTAGACAAGTGAGTGACACTCTGACATGTGGTGCATTGTTGTCACCTGTCAAGTCAGTCAGTGAGGCGTGACAAGGCTTGACAACCTGTCAGCTTGACAGGTGACAGCTTGACAGGTAGACAAGTGAGTGACACTCTGACATGTGGTGCATTGTTGTCACCTGTCAAGTCAGTCAGTGAGGCGTGACAAGGCTTGACAACCTGTCAGCTTGACAGGTGACAGCTTGACAGGTAGACAAGTGAGTGACACTCTGACATGTGGTGCATTGTTGTCACCTGTCAAGTCAGTCAGTGAGGCGTGACAAGGCTTGACAACCTGTCAGCTTGACAGGTGACAGCTTGACAGGTAGACAAGTGAGTGACACTCTGACATGTGGTGCATTGTTGTCACCTGTCAAGTCAGTCAGTGAGGCGTGACAAGGCTTGACAACCTGTCAGCTTGACAGGTGACAGCTTGACAGGTAGACAAGTGAGTGACACTCTGACATGTGGTGCATTGTTGTCACCTGTCAAGTCAGTCAGTGAGGCGTGACAAGGCTTGACAACCTGTCAGCTTGACAGGTGACAGCTTGACAGGTAGACAAGTGAGTGACACTCTGACATGTGGTGCATTGTTGTCACCTGTCAAGTCAGTCAGTGAGGCGTGACAAGGCTTGACAACCTGTCAGCTTGACAGGTGACAGCTTGACAGGTAGACAAGTGAGTGACACTCTGACATGTGGTGCATTGTTGTCACCTGTCAAGTCAGTCAGTGAGGCGTGACAAGGCTTGACAACCTGTCAGCTTGACAGGTGACAGCTTGACAGGTAGACAAGTGAGTGACACTCTGACATGTGGTGCATTGTTGTCACCTGTCAAGTCAGTCAGTGAGGCGTGACAAGGCTTGACAACCTGTCAGCTTGACAGGTGACAGCTTGACAGGTAGACAAGTGAGTGACACTCTGACATGTGGTGCATTGTTGTCACCTGTCAAGTCAGTCAGTGAGGCGTGACAAGGCTTGACAACCTGTCAGCTTGACAGGTGACAGCTTGACAGGTAGACAAGTGAGTGACACTCTGACATGTGGTGCATTGTTGTCACCTGTCAAGTCAGTCAGTGAGGCGTGACAAGGCTTGACAACCTGTCAGCTTGACAGGTGACAGCTTGACAGGTAGACAAGTGAGTGACACTCTGACATGTGGTGCATTGTTGTCACCTGTCAAGTCAGTCAGTGAGGCGTGACAAGGCTTGACAACCTGTCAGCTTGACAGGTGACAGCTTGACAGGTAGACAAGTGAGTGACACTCTGACATGTGGTGCATTGTTGTCACCTGTCAAGTCAGTCAGTGAGGCGTGACAAGGCTTGACAACCTGTCAGCTTGACAGGTGACAGCTTGACAGGTAGACAAGTGAGTGACACTCTGACATGTGGTGCATTGTTGTCACCTGTCAAGTCAGTCAGTGAGGCGTGACAAGGCTTGACAACCTGTCAGCTTGACAGGTGACAGCTTGACAGGTAGACAAGTGAGTGACACTCTGACATGTGGTGCATTGTTGTCACCTGTCAAGTCAGTCAGTGAGGCGTGACAAGGCTTGACAACCTGTCAGCTTGACAGGTGACAGCTTGACAGGTAGACAAGTGAGTGACACTCTGACATGTGGTGCATTGTTGTCACCTGTCAAGTCAGTCAGTGAGGCGTGACAAGGCTTGACAACCTGTCAGCTTGACAGGTGACAGCTTGACAGGTAGACAAGTGAGTGACACTCTGACATGTGGTGCATTGTTGTCACCTGTCAAGTCAGTCAGTGAGGCGTGACAAGGCTTGACAACCTGTCAGCTTGACAGGTGACAGCTTGACAGGTAGACAAGTGAGTGACACTCTGACATGTGGTGCATTGTTGTCACCTGTCAAGTCAGTCAGTGAGGCGTGACAAGGCTTGACAACCTGTCAGCTTGACAGGTGACAGCTTGACAGGTAGACAAGTGAGTGACACTCTGACATGTGGTGCATTGTTGTCACCTGTCAAGTCAGTCAGTGAGGCGTGACAAGGCTTGACAACCTGTCAGCTTGACAGGTGACAGCTTGACAGGTAGACAAGTGAGTGACACTCTGACATGTGGTGCATTGTTGTCACCTGTCAAGTCAGTCAGTGAGGCGTGACAAGGCTTGACAACCTGTCAGCTTGACAGGTGACAGCTTGACAGGTAGACAAGTGAGTGACACTCTGACATGTGGTGCATTGTTGTCACCTGTCAAGTCAGTCAGTGAGGCGTGACAAGGCTTGACAACCTGTCAGCTTGACAGGTGACAGCTTGACAGGTAGACAAGTGAGTGACACTCTGACATGTGGTGCATTGTTGTCACCTGTCAAGTCAGTCAGTGAGGCGTGACAAGGCTTGACAACCTGTCAGCTTGACAGGTGACAGCTTGACAGGTAGACAAGTGAGTGACACTCTGACATGTGGTGCATTGTTGTCACCTGTCAAGTCAGTCAGTGAGGCGTGACAAGGCTTGACAACCTGTCAGCTTGACAGGTGACAGCTTGACAGGTAGACAAGTGAGTGACACTCTGACATGTGGTGCATTGTTGTCACCTGTCAAGTCAGTCAGTGAGGCGTGACAAGGCTTGACAACCTGTCAGCTTGACAGGTGACAGCTTGACAGGTAGACAAGTGAGTGACACTCTGACATGTGGTGCATTGTTGTCACCTGTCAAGTCAGTCAGTGAGGCGTGACAAGGCTTGACAACCTGTCAGCTTGACAGGTGACAGCTTGACAGGTAGACAAGTGAGTGACACTCTGACATGTGGTGCATTGTTGTCACCTGTCAAGTCAGTCAGTGAGGCGTGACAAGGCTTGACAACCTGTCAGCTTGACAGGTGACAGCTTGACAGGTAGACAAGTGAGTGACACTCTGACATGTGGTGCATTGTTGTCACCTGTCAAGTCAGTCAGTGAGGCGTGACAAGGCTTGACAACCTGTCAGCTTGACAGGTGACAGCTTGACAGGTAGACAAGTGAGTGACACTCTGACATGTGGTGCATTGTTGTCACCTGTCAAGTCAGTCAGTGAGGCGTGACAAGGCTTGACAACCTGTCAGCTTGACAGGTGACAGCTTGACAGGTAGACAAGTGAGTGACACTCTGACATGTGGTGCATTGTTGTCACCTGTCAAGTCAGTCAGTGAGGCGTGACAAGGCTTGACAACCTGTCAGCTTGACAGGTGACAGCTTGACAGGTAGACAAGTGAGTGACACTCTGACATGTGGTGCATTGTTGTCACCTGTCAAGTCAGTCAGTGAGGCGTGACAAGGCTTGACAACCTGTCAGCTTGACAGGTGACAGCTTGACAGGTAGACAAGTGAGTGACACTCTGACATGTGGTGCATTGTTGTCACCTGTCAAGTCAGTCAGTGAGGCGTGACAAGGCTTGACAACCTGTCAGCTTGACAGGTGACAGCTTGACAGGTAGACAAGTGAGTGACACTCTGACATGTGGTGCATTGTTGTCACCTGTCAAGTCAGTCAGTGAGGCGTGACAAGGCTTGACAACCTGTCAGCTTGACAGGTGACAGCTTGACAGGTAGACAAGTGAGTGACACTCTGACATGTGGTGCATTGTTGTCACCTGTCAAGTCAGTCAGTGAGGCGTGACAAGGCTTGACAACCTGTCAGCTTGACAGGTGACAGCTTGACAGGTAGACAAGTGAGTGACACTCTGACATGTGGTGCATTGTTGTCACCTGTCAAGTCAGTCAGTGAGGCGTGACAAGGCTTGACAACCTGTCAGCTTGACAGGTGACAGCTTGACAGGTAGACAAGTGAGTGACACTCTGACATGTGGTGCATTGTTGTCACCTGTCAAGTCAGTCAGTGAGGCGTGACAAGGCTTGACAACCTGTCAGCTTGACAGGTGACAGCTTGACAGGTAGACAAGTGAGTGACACTCTGACATGTGGTGCATTGTTGTCACCTGTCAAGTCAGTCAGTGAGGCGTGACAAGGCTTGACAACCTGTCAGCTTGACAGGTGACAGCTTGACAGGTAGACAAGTGAGTGACACTCTGACATGTGGTGCATTGTTGTCACCTGTCAAGTCAGTCAGTGAGGCGTGACAAGGCTTGACAACCTGTCAGCTTGACAGGTGACAGCTTGACAGGTAGACAAGTGAGTGACACTCTGACATGTGGTGCATTGTTGTCACCTGTCAAGTCAGTCAGTGAGGCGTGACAAGGCTTGACAACCTGTCAGCTTGACAGGTGACAGCTTGACAGGTAGACAAGTGAGTGACACTCTGACATGTGGTGCATTGTTGTCACCTGTCAAGTCAGTCAGTGAGGCGTGACAAGGCTTGACAACCTGTCAGCTTGACAGGTGACAGCTTGACAGGTAGACAAGTGAGTGACACTCTGACATGTGGTGCATTGTTGTCACCTGTCAAGTCAGTCAGTGAGGCGTGACAAGGCTTGACAACCTGTCAGCTTGACAGGTGACAGCTTGACAGGTAGACAAGTGAGTGACACTCTGACATGTGGTGCATTGTTGTCACCTGTCAAGTCAGTCAGTGAGGCGTGACAAGGCTTGACAACCTGTCAGCTTGACAGGTGACAGCTTGACAGGTAGACAAGTGAGTGACACTCTGACATGTGGTGCATTGTTGTCACCTGTCAAGTCAGTCAGTGAGGCGTGACAAGGCTTGACAACCTGTCAGCTTGACAGGTGACAGCTTGACAGGTAGACAAGTGAGTGACACTCTGACATGTGGTGCATTGTTGTCACCTGTCAAGTCAGTCAGTGAGGCGTGACAAGGCTTGACAACCTGTCAGCTTGACAGGTGACAGCTTGACAGGTAGACAAGTGAGTGACACTCTGACATGTGGTGCATTGTTGTCACCTGTCAAGTCAGTCAGTGAGGCGTGACAAGGCTTGACAACCTGTCAGCTTGACAGGTGACAGCTTGACAGGTAGACAAGTGAGTGACACTCTGACATGTGGTGCATTGTTGTCACCTGTCAAGTCAGTCAGTGAGGCGTGACAAGGCTTGACAACCTGTCAGCTTGACAGGTGACAGCTTGACAGGTAGACAAGTGAGTGACACTCTGACATGTGGTGCATTGTTGTCACCTGTCAAGTCAGTCAGTGAGGCGTGACAAGGCTTGACAACCTGTCAGCTTGACAGGTGACAGCTTGACAGGTAGACAAGTGAGTGACACTCTGACATGTGGTGCATTGTTGTCACCTGTCAAGTCAGTCAGTGAGGCGTGACAAGGCTTGACAACCTGTCAGCTTGACAGGTGACAGCTTGACAGGTAGACAAGTGAGTGACACTCTGACATGTGGTGCATTGTTGTCACCTGTCAAGTCAGTCAGTGAGGCGTGACAAGGCTTGACAACCTGTCAGCTTGACAGGTGACAGCTTGACAGGTAGACAAGTGAGTGACACTCTGACATGTGGTGCATTGTTGTCACCTGTCAAGTCAGTCAGTGAGGCGTGACAAGGCTTGACAACCTGTCAGCTTGACAGGTGACAGCTTGACAGGTAGACAAGTGAGTGACACTCTGACATGTGGTGCATTGTTGTCACCTGTCAAGTCAGTCAGTGAGGCGTGACAAGGCTTGACAACCTGTCAGCTTGACAGGTGACAGCTTGACAGGTAGACAAGTGAGTGACACTCTGACATGTGGTGCATTGTTGTCACCTGTCAAGTCAGTCAGTGAGGCGTGACAAGGCTTGACAACCTGTCAGCTTGACAGGTGACAGCTTGACAGGTAGACAAGTGAGTGACACTCTGACATGTGGTGCATTGTTGTCACCTGTCAAGTCAGTCAGTGAGGCGTGACAAGGCTTGACAACCTGTCAGCTTGACAGGTGACAGCTTGACAGGTAGACAAGTGAGTGACACTCTGACATGTGGTGCATTGTTGTCACCTGTCAAGTCAGTCAGTGAGGCGTGACAAGGCTTGACAACCTGTCAGCTTGACAGGTGACAGCTTGACAGGTAGACAAGTGAGTGACACTCTGACATGTGGTGCATTGTTGTCACCTGTCAAGTCAGTCAGTGAGGCGTGACAAGGCTTGACAACCTGTCAGCTTGACAGGTGACAGCTTGACAGGTAGACAAGTGAGTGACACTCTGACATGTGGTGCATTGTTGTCACCTGTCAAGTCAGTCAGTGAGGCGTGACAAGGCTTGACAACCTGTCAGCTTGACAGGTGACAGCTTGACAGGTAGACAAGTGAGTGACACTCTGACATGTGGTGCATTGTTGTCACCTGTCAAGTCAGTCAGTGAGGCGTGACAAGGCTTGACAACCTGTCAGCTTGACAGGTGACAGCTTGACAGGTAGACAAGTGAGTGACACTCTGACATGTGGTGCATTGTTGTCACCTGTCAAGTCAGTCAGTGAGGCGTGACAAGGCTTGACAACCTGTCAGCTTGACAGGTGACAGCTTGACAGGTAGACAAGTGAGTGACACTCTGACATGTGGTGCATTGTTGTCACCTGTCAAGTCAGTCAGTGAGGCGTGACAAGGCTTGACAACCTGTCAGCTTGACAGGTGACAGCTTGACAGGTAGACAAGTGAGTGACACTCTGACATGTGGTGCATTGTTGTCACCTGTCAAGTCAGTCAGTGAGGCGTGACAAGGCTTGACAACCTGTCAGCTTGACAGGTGACAGCTTGACAGGTAGACAAGTGAGTGACACTCTGACATGTGGTGCATTGTTGTCACCTGTCAAGTCAGTCAGTGAGGCGTGACAAGGCTTGACAACCTGTCAGCTTGACAGGTGACAGCTTGACAGGTAGACAAGTGAGTGACACTCTGACATGTGGTGCATTGTTGTCACCTGTCAAGTCAGTCAGTGAGGCGTGACAAGGCTTGACAACCTGTCAGCTTGACAGGTGACAGCTTGACAGGTAGACAAGTGAGTGACACTCTGACATGTGGTGCATTGTTGTCACCTGTCAAGTCAGTCAGTGAGGCGTGACAAGGCTTGACAACCTGTCAGCTTGACAGGTGACAGCTTGACAGGTAGACAAGTGAGTGACACTCTGACATGTGGTGCATTGTTGTCACCTGTCAAGTCAGTCAGTGAGGCGTGACAAGGCTTGACAACCTGTCAGCTTGACAGGTGACAGCTTGACAGGTAGACAAGTGAGTGACACTCTGACATGTGGTGCATTGTTGTCACCTGTCAAGTCAGTCAGTGAGGCGTGACAAGGCTTGACAACCTGTCAGCTTGACAGGTGACAGCTTGACAGGTAGACAAGTGAGTGACACTCTGACATGTGGTGCATTGTTGTCACCTGTCAAGTCAGTCAGTGAGGCGTGACAAGGCTTGACAACCTGTCAGCTTGACAGGTGACAGCTTGACAGGTAGACAAGTGAGTGACACTCTGACATGTGGTGCATTGTTGTCACCTGTCAAGTCAGTCAGTGAGGCGTGACAAGGCTTGACAACCTGTCAGCTTGACAGGTGACAGCTTGACAGGTAGACAAGTGAGTGACACTCTGACATGTGGTGCATTGTTGTCACCTGTCAAGTCAGTCAGTGAGGCGTGACAAGGCTTGACAACCTGTCAGCTTGACAGGTGACAGCTTGACAGGTAGACAAGTGAGTGACACTCTGACATGTGGTGCATTGTTGTCACCTGTCAAGTCAGTCAGTGAGGCGTGACAAGGCTTGACAACCTGTCAGCTTGACAGGTGACAGCTTGACAGGTAGACAAGTGAGTGACACTCTGACATGTGGTGCATTGTTGTCACCTGTCAAGTCAGTCAGTGAGGCGTGACAAGGCTTGACAACCTGTCAGCTTGACAGGTGACAGCTTGACAGGTAGACAAGTGAGTGACACTCTGACATGTGGTGCATTGTTGTCACCTGTCAAGTCAGTCAGTGAGGCGTGACAAGGCTTGACAACCTGTCAGCTTGACAGGTGACAGCTTGACAGGTAGACAAGTGAGTGACACTCTGACATGTGGTGCATTGTTGTCACCTGTCAAGTCAGTCAGTGAGGCGTGACAAGGCTTGACAACCTGTCAGCTTGACAGGTGACAGCTTGACAGGTAGACAAGTGAGTGACACTCTGACATGTGGTGCATTGTTGTCACCTGTCAAGTCAGTCAGTGAGGCGTGACAAGGCTTGACAACCTGTCAGCTTGACAGGTGACAGCTTGACAGGTAGACAAGTGAGTGACACTCTGACATGTGGTGCATTGTTGTCACCTGTCAAGTCAGTCAGTGAGGCGTGACAAGGCTTGACAACCTGTCAGCTTGACAGGTGACAGCTTGACAGGTAGACAAGTGAGTGACACTCTGACATGTGGTGCATTGTTGTCACCTGTCAAGTCAGTCAGTGAGGCGTGACAAGGCTTGACAACCTGTCAGCTTGACAGGTGACAGCTTGACAGGTAGACAAGTGAGTGACACTCTGACATGTGGTGCATTGTTGTCACCTGTCAAGTCAGTCAGTGAGGCGTGACAAGGCTTGACAACCTGTCAGCTTGACAGGTGACAGCTTGACAGGTAGACAAGTGAGTGACACTCTGACATGTGGTGCATTGTTGTCACCTGTCAAGTCAGTCAGTGAGGCGTGACAAGGCTTGACAACCTGTCAGCTTGACAGGTGACAGCTTGACAGGTAGACAAGTGAGTGACACTCTGACATGTGGTGCATTGTTGTCACCTGTCAAGTCAGTCAGTGAGGCGTGACAAGGCTTGACAACCTGTCAGCTTGACAGGTGACAGCTTGACAGGTAGACAAGTGAGTGACACTCTGACATGTGGTGCATTGTTGTCACCTGTCAAGTCAGTCAGTGAGGCGTGACAAGGCTTGACAACCTGTCAGCTTGACAGGTGACAGCTTGACAGGTAGACAAGTGAGTGACACTCTGACATGTGGTGCATTGTTGTCACCTGTCAAGTCAGTCAGTGAGGCGTGACAAGGCTTGACAACCTGTCAGCTTGACAGGTGACAGCTTGACAGGTAGACAAGTGAGTGACACTCTGACATGTGGTGCATTGTTGTCACCTGTCAAGTCAGTCAGTGAGGCGTGACAAGGCTTGACAACCTGTCAGCTTGACAGGTGACAGCTTGACAGGTAGACAAGTGAGTGACACTCTGACATGTGGTGCATTGTTGTCACCTGTCAAGTCAGTCAGTGAGGCGTGACAAGGCTTGACAACCTGTCAGCTTGACAGGTGACAGCTTGACAGGTAGACAAGTGAGTGACACTCTGACATGTGGTGCATTGTTGTCACCTGTCAAGTCAGTCAGTGAGGCGTGACAAGGCTTGACAACCTGTCAGCTTGACAGGTGACAGCTTGACAGGTAGACAAGTGAGTGACACTCTGACATGTGGTGCATTGTTGTCACCTGTCAAGTCAGTCAGTGAGGCGTGACAAGGCTTGACAACCTGTCAGCTTGACAGGTGACAGCTTGACAGGTAGACAAGTGAGTGACACTCTGACATGTGGTGCATTGTTGTCACCTGTCAAGTCAGTCAGTGAGGCGTGACAAGGCTTGACAACCTGTCAGCTTGACAGGTGACAGCTTGACAGGTAGACAAGTGAGTGACACTCTGACATGTGGTGCATTGTTGTCACCTGTCAAGTCAGTCAGTGAGGCGTGACAAGGCTTGACAACCTGTCAGCTTGACAGGTGACAGCTTGACAGGTAGACAAGTGAGTGACACTCTGACATGTGGTGCATTGTTGTCACCTGTCAAGTCAGTCAGTGAGGCGTGACAAGGCTTGACAACCTGTCAGCTTGACAGGTGACAGCTTGACAGGTAGACAAGTGAGTGACACTCTGACATGTGGTGCATTGTTGTCACCTGTCAAGTCAGTCAGTGAGGCGTGACAAGGCTTGACAACCTGTCAGCTTGACAGGTGACAGCTTGACAGGTAGACAAGTGAGTGACACTCTGACATGTGGTGCATTGTTGTCACCTGTCAAGTCAGTCAGTGAGGCGTGACAAGGCTTGACAACCTGTCAGCTTGACAGGTGACAGCTTGACAGGTAGACAAGTGAGTGACACTCTGACATGTGGTGCATTGTTGTCACCTGTCAAGTCAGTCAGTGAGGCGTGACAAGGCTTGACAACCTGTCAGCTTGACAGGTGACAGCTTGACAGGTAGACAAGTGAGTGACACTCTGACATGTGGTGCATTGTTGTCACCTGTCAAGTCAGTCAGTGAGGCGTGACAAGGCTTGACAACCTGTCAGCTTGACAGGTGACAGCTTGACAGGTAGACAAGTGAGTGACACTCTGACATGTGGTGCATTGTTGTCACCTGTCAAGTCAGTCAGTGAGGCGTGACAAGGCTTGACAACCTGTCAGCTTGACAGGTGACAGCTTGACAGGTAGACAAGTGAGTGACACTCTGACATGTGGTGCATTGTTGTCACCTGTCAAGTCAGTCAGTGAGGCGTGACAAGGCTTGACAACCTGTCAGCTTGACAGGTGACAGCTTGACAGGTAGACAAGTGAGTGACACTCTGACATGTGGTGCATTGTTGTCACCTGTCAAGTCAGTCAGTGAGGCGTGACAAGGCTTGACAACCTGTCAGCTTGACAGGTGACAGCTTGACAGGTAGACAAGTGAGTGACACTCTGACATGTGGTGCATTGTTGTCACCTGTCAAGTCAGTCAGTGAGGCGTGACAAGGCTTGACAACCTGTCAGCTTGACAGGTGACAGCTTGACAGGTAGACAAGTGAGTGACACTCTGACATGTGGTGCATTGTTGTCACCTGTCAAGTCAGTCAGTGAGGCGTGACAAGGCTTGACAACCTGTCAGCTTGACAGGTGACAGCTTGACAGGTAGACAAGTGAGTGACACTCTGACATGTGGTGCATTGTTGTCACCTGTCAAGTCAGTCAGTGAGGCGTGACAAGGCTTGACAACCTGTCAGCTTGACAGGTGACAGCTTGACAGGTAGACAAGTGAGTGACACTCTGACATGTGGTGCATTGTTGTCACCTGTCAAGTCAGTCAGTGAGGCGTGACAAGGCTTGACAACCTGTCAGCTTGACAGGTGACAGCTTGACAGGTAGACAAGTGAGTGACACTCTGACATGTGGTGCATTGTTGTCACCTGTCAAGTCAGTCAGTGAGGCGTGACAAGGCTTGACAACCTGTCAGCTTGACAGGTGACAGCTTGACAGGTAGACAAGTGAGTGACACTCTGACATGTGGTGCATTGTTGTCACCTGTCAAGTCAGTCAGTGAGGCGTGACAAGGCTTGACAACCTGTCAGCTTGACAGGTGACAGCTTGACAGGTAGACAAGTGAGTGACACTCTGACATGTGGTGCATTGTTGTCACCTGTCAAGTCAGTCAGTGAGGCGTGACAAGGCTTGACAACCTGTCAGCTTGACAGGTGACAGCTTGACAGGTAGACAAGTGAGTGACACTCTGACATGTGGTGCATTGTTGTCACCTGTCAAGTCAGTCAGTGAGGCGTGACAAGGCTTGACAACCTGTCAGCTTGACAGGTGACAGCTTGACAGGTAGACAAGTGAGTGACACTCTGACATGTGGTGCATTGTTGTCACCTGTCAAGTCAGTCAGTGAGGCGTGACAAGGCTTGACAACCTGTCAGCTTGACAGGTGACAGCTTGACAGGTAGACAAGTGAGTGACACTCTGACATGTGGTGCATTGTTGTCACCTGTCAAGTCAGTCAGTGAGGCGTGACAAGGCTTGACAACCTGTCAGCTTGACAGGTGACAGCTTGACAGGTAGACAAGTGAGTGACACTCTGACATGTGGTGCATTGTTGTCACCTGTCAAGTCAGTCAGTGAGGCGTGACAAGGCTTGACAACCTGTCAGCTTGACAGGTGACAGCTTGACAGGTAGACAAGTGAGTGACACTCTGACATGTGGTGCATTGTTGTCACCTGTCAAGTCAGTCAGTGAGGCGTGACAAGGCTTGACAACCTGTCAGCTTGACAGGTGACAGCTTGACAGGTAGACAAGTGAGTGACACTCTGACATGTGGTGCATTGTTGTCACCTGTCAAGTCAGTCAGTGAGGCGTGACAAGGCTTGACAACCTGTCAGCTTGACAGGTGACAGCTTGACAGGTAGACAAGTGAGTGACACTCTGACATGTGGTGCATTGTTGTCACCTGTCAAGTCAGTCAGTGAGGCGTGACAAGGCTTGACAACCTGTCAGCTTGACAGGTGACAGCTTGACAGGTAGACAAGTGAGTGACACTCTGACATGTGGTGCATTGTTGTCACCTGTCAAGTCAGTCAGTGAGGCGTGACAAGGCTTGACAACCTGTCAGCTTGACAGGTGACAGCTTGACAGGTAGACAAGTGAGTGACACTCTGACATGTGGTGCATTGTTGTCACCTGTCAAGTCAGTCAGTGAGGCGTGACAAGGCTTGACAACCTGTCAGCTTGACAGGTGACAGCTTGACAGGTAGACAAGTGAGTGACACTCTGACATGTGGTGCATTGTTGTCACCTGTCAAGTCAGTCAGTGAGGCGTGACAAGGCTTGACAACCTGTCAGCTTGACAGGTGACAGCTTGACAGGTAGACAAGTGAGTGACACTCTGACATGTGGTGCATTGTTGTCACCTGTCAAGTCAGTCAGTGAGGCGTGACAAGGCTTGACAACCTGTCAGCTTGACAGGTGACAGCTTGACAGGTAGACAAGTGAGTGACACTCTGACATGTGGTGCATTGTTGTCACCTGTCAAGTCAGTCAGTGAGGCGTGACAAGGCTTGACAACCTGTCAGCTTGACAGGTGACAGCTTGACAGGTAGACAAGTGAGTGACACTCTGACATGTGGTGCATTGTTGTCACCTGTCAAGTCAGTCAGTGAGGCGTGACAAGGCTTGACAACCTGTCAGCTTGACAGGTGACAGCTTGACAGGTAGACAAGTGAGTGACACTCTGACATGTGGTGCATTGTTGTCACCTGTCAAGTCAGTCAGTGAGGCGTGACAAGGCTTGACAACCTGTCAGCTTGACAGGTGACAGCTTGACAGGTAGACAAGTGAGTGACACTCTGACATGTGGTGCATTGTTGTCACCTGTCAAGTCAGTCAGTGAGGCGTGACAAGGCTTGACAACCTGTCAGCTTGACAGGTGACAGCTTGACAGGTAGACAAGTGAGTGACACTCTGACATGTGGTGCATTGTTGTCACCTGTCAAGTCAGTCAGTGAGGCGTGACAAGGCTTGACAACCTGTCAGCTTGACAGGTGACAGCTTGACAGGTAGACAAGTGAGTGACACTCTGACATGTGGTGCATTGTTGTCACCTGTCAAGTCAGTCAGTGAGGCGTGACAAGGCTTGACAACCTGTCAGCTTGACAGGTGACAGCTTGACAGGTAGACAAGTGAGTGACACTCTGACATGTGGTGCATTGTTGTCACCTGTCAAGTCAGTCAGTGAGGCGTGACAAGGCTTGACAACCTGTCAGCTTGACAGGTGACAGCTTGACAGGTAGACAAGTGAGTGACACTCTGACATGTGGTGCATTGTTGTCACCTGTCAAGTCAGTCAGTGAGGCGTGACAAGGCTTGACAACCTGTCAGCTTGACAGGTGACAGCTTGACAGGTAGACAAGTGAGTGACACTCTGACATGTGGTGCATTGTTGTCACCTGTCAAGTCAGTCAGTGAGGCGTGACAAGGCTTGACAACCTGTCAGCTTGACAGGTGACAGCTTGACAGGTAGACAAGTGAGTGACACTCTGACATGTGGTGCATTGTTGTCACCTGTCAAGTCAGTCAGTGAGGCGTGACAAGGCTTGACAACCTGTCAGCTTGACAGGTGACAGCTTGACAGGTAGACAAGTGAGTGACACTCTGACATGTGGTGCATTGTTGTCACCTGTCAAGTCAGTCAGTGAGGCGTGACAAGGCTTGACAACCTGTCAGCTTGACAGGTGACAGCTTGACAGGTAGACAAGTGAGTGACACTCTGACATGTGGTGCATTGTTGTCACCTGTCAAGTCAGTCAGTGAGGCGTGACAAGGCTTGACAACCTGTCAGCTTGACAGGTGACAGCTTGACAGGTAGACAAGTGAGTGACACTCTGACATGTGGTGCATTGTTGTCACCTGTCAAGTCAGTCAGTGAGGCGTGACAAGGCTTGACAACCTGTCAGCTTGACAGGTGACAGCTTGACAGGTAGACAAGTGAGTGACACTCTGACATGTGGTGCATTGTTGTCACCTGTCAAGTCAGTCAGTGAGGCGTGACAAGGCTTGACAACCTGTCAGCTTGACAGGTGACAGCTTGACAGGTAGACAAGTGAGTGACACTCTGACATGTGGTGCATTGTTGTCACCTGTCAAGTCAGTCAGTGAGGCGTGACAAGGCTTGACAACCTGTCAGCTTGACAGGTGACAGCTTGACAGGTAGACAAGTGAGTGACACTCTGACATGTGGTGCATTGTTGTCACCTGTCAAGTCAGTCAGTGAGGCGTGACAAGGCTTGACAACCTGTCAGCTTGACAGGTGACAGCTTGACAGGTAGACAAGTGAGTGACACTCTGACATGTGGTGCATTGTTGTCACCTGTCAAGTCAGTCAGTGAGGCGTGACAAGGCTTGACAACCTGTCAGCTTGACAGGTGACAGCTTGACAGGTAGACAAGTGAGTGACACTCTGACATGTGGTGCATTGTTGTCACCTGTCAAGTCAGTCAGTGAGGCGTGACAAGGCTTGACAACCTGTCAGCTTGACAGGTGACAGCTTGACAGGTAGACAAGTGAGTGACACTCTGACATGTGGTGCATTGTTGTCACCTGTCAAGTCAGTCAGTGAGGCGTGACAAGGCTTGACAACCTGTCAGCTTGACAGGTGACAGCTTGACAGGTAGACAAGTGAGTGACACTCTGACATGTGGTGCATTGTTGTCACCTGTCAAGTCAGTCAGTGAGGCGTGACAAGGCTTGACAACCTGTCAGCTTGACAGGTGACAGCTTGACAGGTAGACAAGTGAGTGACACTCTGACATGTGGTGCATTGTTGTCACCTGTCAAGTCAGTCAGTGAGGCGTGACAAGGCTTGACAACCTGTCAGCTTGACAGGTGACAGCTTGACAGGTAGACAAGTGAGTGACACTCTGACATGTGGTGCATTGTTGTCACCTGTCAAGTCAGTCAGTGAGGCGTGACAAGGCTTGACAACCTGTCAGCTTGACAGGTGACAGCTTGACAGGTAGACAAGTGAGTGACACTCTGACATGTGGTGCATTGTTGTCACCTGTCAAGTCAGTCAGTGAGGCGTGACAAGGCTTGACAACCTGTCAGCTTGACAGGTGACAGCTTGACAGGTAGACAAGTGAGTGACACTCTGACATGTGGTGCATTGTTGTCACCTGTCAAGTCAGTCAGTGAGGCGTGACAAGGCTTGACAACCTGTCAGCTTGACAGGTGACAGCTTGACAGGTAGACAAGTGAGTGACACTCTGACATGTGGTGCATTGTTGTCACCTGTCAAGTCAGTCAGTGAGGCGTGACAAGGCTTGACAACCTGTCAGCTTGACAGGTGACAGCTTGACAGGTAGACAAGTGAGTGACACTCTGACATGTGGTGCATTGTTGTCACCTGTCAAGTCAGTCAGTGAGGCGTGACAAGGCTTGACAACCTGTCAGCTTGACAGGTGACAGCTTGACAGGTAGACAAGTGAGTGACACTCTGACATGTGGTGCATTGTTGTCACCTGTCAAGTCAGTCAGTGAGGCGTGACAAGGCTTGACAACCTGTCAGCTTGACAGGTGACAGCTTGACAGGTAGACAAGTGAGTGACACTCTGACATGTGGTGCATTGTTGTCACCTGTCAAGTCAGTCAGTGAGGCGTGACAAGGCTTGACAACCTGTCAGCTTGACAGGTGACAGCTTGACAGGTAGACAAGTGAGTGACACTCTGACATGTGGTGCATTGTTGTCACCTGTCAAGTCAGTCAGTGAGGCGTGACAAGGCTTGACAACCTGTCAGCTTGACAGGTGACAGCTTGACAGGTAGACAAGTGAGTGACACTCTGACATGTGGTGCATTGTTGTCACCTGTCAAGTCAGTCAGTGAGGCGTGACAAGGCTTGACAACCTGTCAGCTTGACAGGTGACAGCTTGACAGGTAGACAAGTGAGTGACACTCTGACATGTGGTGCATTGTTGTCACCTGTCAAGTCAGTCAGTGAGGCGTGACAAGGCTTGACAACCTGTCAGCTTGACAGGTGACAGCTTGACAGGTAGACAAGTGAGTGACACTCTGACATGTGGTGCATTGTTGTCACCTGTCAAGTCAGTCAGTGAGGCGTGACAAGGCTTGACAACCTGTCAGCTTGACAGGTGACAGCTTGACAGGTAGACAAGTGAGTGACACTCTGACATGTGGTGCATTGTTGTCACCTGTCAAGTCAGTCAGTGAGGCGTGACAAGGCTTGACAACCTGTCAGCTTGACAGGTGACAGCTTGACAGGTAGACAAGTGAGTGACACTCTGACATGTGGTGCATTGTTGTCACCTGTCAAGTCAGTCAGTGAGGCGTGACAAGGCTTGACAACCTGTCAGCTTGACAGGTGACAGCTTGACAGGTAGACAAGTGAGTGACACTCTGACATGTGGTGCATTGTTGTCACCTGTCAAGTCAGTCAGTGAGGCGTGACAAGGCTTGACAACCTGTCAGCTTGACAGGTGACAGCTTGACAGGTAGACAAGTGAGTGACACTCTGACATGTGGTGCATTGTTGTCACCTGTCAAGTCAGTCAGTGAGGCGTGACAAGGCTTGACAACCTGTCAGCTTGACAGGTGACAGCTTGACAGGTAGACAAGTGAGTGACACTCTGACATGTGGTGCATTGTTGTCACCTGTCAAGTCAGTCAGTGAGGCGTGACAAGGCTTGACAACCTGTCAGCTTGACAGGTGACAGCTTGACAGGTAGACAAGTGAGTGACACTCTGACATGTGGTGCATTGTTGTCACCTGTCAAGTCAGTCAGTGAGGCGTGACAAGGCTTGACAACCTGTCAGCTTGACAGGTGACAGCTTGACAGGTAGACAAGTGAGTGACACTCTGACATGTGGTGCATTGTTGTCACCTGTCAAGTCAGTCAGTGAGGCGTGACAAGGCTTGACAACCTGTCAGCTTGACAGGTGACAGCTTGACAGGTAGACAAGTGAGTGACACTCTGACATGTGGTGCATTGTTGTCACCTGTCAAGTCAGTCAGTGAGGCGTGACAAGGCTTGACAACCTGTCAGCTTGACAGGTGACAGCTTGACAGGTAGACAAGTGAGTGACACTCTGACATGTGGTGCATTGTTGTCACCTGTCAAGTCAGTCAGTGAGGCGTGACAAGGCTTGACAACCTGTCAGCTTGACAGGTGACAGCTTGACAGGTAGACAAGTGAGTGACACTCTGACATGTGGTGCATTGTTGTCACCTGTCAAGTCAGTCAGTGAGGCGTGACAAGGCTTGACAACCTGTCAGCTTGACAGGTGACAGCTTGACAGGTAGACAAGTGAGTGACACTCTGACATGTGGTGCATTGTTGTCACCTGTCAAGTCAGTCAGTGAGGCGTGACAAGGCTTGACAACCTGTCAGCTTGACAGGTGACAGCTTGACAGGTAGACAAGTGAGTGACACTCTGACATGTGGTGCATTGTTGTCACCTGTCAAGTCAGTCAGTGAGGCGTGACAAGGCTTGACAACCTGTCAGCTTGACAGGTGACAGCTTGACAGGTAGACAAGTGAGTGACACTCTGACATGTGGTGCATTGTTGTCACCTGTCAAGTCAGTCAGTGAGGCGTGACAAGGCTTGACAACCTGTCAGCTTGACAGGTGACAGCTTGACAGGTAGACAAGTGAGTGACACTCTGACATGTGGTGCATTGTTGTCACCTGTCAAGTCAGTCAGTGAGGCGTGACAAGGCTTGACAACCTGTCAGCTTGACAGGTGACAGCTTGACAGGTAGACAAGTGAGTGACACTCTGACATGTGGTGCATTGTTGTCACCTGTCAAGTCAGTCAGTGAGGCGTGACAAGGCTTGACAACCTGTCAGCTTGACAGGTGACAGCTTGACAGGTAGACAAGTGAGTGACACTCTGACATGTGGTGCATTGTTGTCACCTGTCAAGTCAGTCAGTGAGGCGTGACAAGGCTTGACAACCTGTCAGCTTGACAGGTGACAGCTTGACAGGTAGACAAGTGAGTGACACTCTGACATGTGGTGCATTGTTGTCACCTGTCAAGTCAGTCAGTGAGGCGTGACAAGGCTTGACAACCTGTCAGCTTGACAGGTGACAGCTTGACAGGTAGACAAGTGAGTGACACTCTGACATGTGGTGCATTGTTGTCACCTGTCAAGTCAGTCAGTGAGGCGTGACAAGGCTTGACAACCTGTCAGCTTGACAGGTGACAGCTTGACAGGTAGACAAGTGAGTGACACTCTGACATGTGGTGCATTGTTGTCACCTGTCAAGTCAGTCAGTGAGGCGTGACAAGGCTTGACAACCTGTCAGCTTGACAGGTGACAGCTTGACAGGTAGACAAGTGAGTGACACTCTGACATGTGGTGCATTGTTGTCACCTGTCAAGTCAGTCAGTGAGGCGTGACAAGGCTTGACAACCTGTCAGCTTGACAGGTGACAGCTTGACAGGTAGACAAGTGAGTGACACTCTGACATGTGGTGCATTGTTGTCACCTGTCAAGTCAGTCAGTGAGGCGTGACAAGGCTTGACAACCTGTCAGCTTGACAGGTGACAGCTTGACAGGTAGACAAGTGAGTGACACTCTGACATGTGGTGCATTGTTGTCACCTGTCAAGTCAGTCAGTGAGGCGTGACAAGGCTTGACAACCTGTCAGCTTGACAGGTGACAGCTTGACAGGTAGACAAGTGAGTGACACTCTGACATGTGGTGCATTGTTGTCACCTGTCAAGTCAGTCAGTGAGGCGTGACAAGGCTTGACAACCTGTCAGCTTGACAGGTGACAGCTTGACAGGTAGACAAGTGAGTGACACTCTGACATGTGGTGCATTGTTGTCACCTGTCAAGTCAGTCAGTGAGGCGTGACAAGGCTTGACAACCTGTCAGCTTGACAGGTGACAGCTTGACAGGTAGACAAGTGAGTGACACTCTGACATGTGGTGCATTGTTGTCACCTGTCAAGTCAGTCAGTGAGGCGTGACAAGGCTTGACAACCTGTCAGCTTGACAGGTGACAGCTTGACAGGTAGACAAGTGAGTGACACTCTGACATGTGGTGCATTGTTGTCACCTGTCAAGTCAGTCAGTGAGGCGTGACAAGGCTTGACAACCTGTCAGCTTGACAGGTGACAGCTTGACAGGTAGACAAGTGAGTGACACTCTGACATGTGGTGCATTGTTGTCACCTGTCAAGTCAGTCAGTGAGGCGTGACAAGGCTTGACAACCTGTCAGCTTGACAGGTGACAGCTTGACAGGTAGACAAGTGAGTGACACTCTGACATGTGGTGCATTGTTGTCACCTGTCAAGTCAGTCAGTGAGGCGTGACAAGGCTTGACAACCTGTCAGCTTGACAGGTGACAGCTTGACAGGTAGACAAGTGAGTGACACTCTGACATGTGGTGCATTGTTGTCACCTGTCAAGTCAGTCAGTGAGGCGTGACAAGGCTTGACAACCTGTCAGCTTGACAGGTGACAGCTTGACAGGTAGACAAGTGAGTGACACTCTGACATGTGGTGCATTGTTGTCACCTGTCAAGTCAGTCAGTGAGGCGTGACAAGGCTTGACAACCTGTCAGCTTGACAGGTGACAGCTTGACAGGTAGACAAGTGAGTGACACTCTGACATGTGGTGCATTGTTGTCACCTGTCAAGTCAGTCAGTGAGGCGTGACAAGGCTTGACAACCTGTCAGCTTGACAGGTGACAGCTTGACAGGTAGACAAGTGAGTGACACTCTGACATGTGGTGCATTGTTGTCACCTGTCAAGTCAGTCAGTGAGGCGTGACAAGGCTTGACAACCTGTCAGCTTGACAGGTGACAGCTTGACAGGTAGACAAGTGAGTGACACTCTGACATGTGGTGCATTGTTGTCACCTGTCAAGTCAGTCAGTGAGGCGTGACAAGGCTTGACAACCTGTCAGCTTGACAGGTGACAGCTTGACAGGTAGACAAGTGAGTGACACTCTGACATGTGGTGCATTGTTGTCACCTGTCAAGTCAGTCAGTGAGGCGTGACAAGGCTTGACAACCTGTCAGCTTGACAGGTGACAGCTTGACAGGTAGACAAGTGAGTGACACTCTGACATGTGGTGCATTGTTGTCACCTGTCAAGTCAGTCAGTGAGGCGTGACAAGGCTTGACAACCTGTCAGCTTGACAGGTGACAGCTTGACAGGTAGACAAGTGAGTGACACTCTGACATGTGGTGCATTGTTGTCACCTGTCAAGTCAGTCAGTGAGGCGTGACAAGGCTTGACAACCTGTCAGCTTGACAGGTGACAGCTTGACAGGTAGACAAGTGAGTGACACTCTGACATGTGGTGCATTGTTGTCACCTGTCAAGTCAGTCAGTGAGGCGTGACAAGGCTTGACAACCTGTCAGCTTGACAGGTGACAGCTTGACAGGTAGACAAGTGAGTGACACTCTGACATGTGGTGCATTGTTGTCACCTGTCAAGTCAGTCAGTGAGGCGTGACAAGGCTTGACAACCTGTCAGCTTGACAGGTGACAGCTTGACAGGTAGACAAGTGAGTGACACTCTGACATGTGGTGCATTGTTGTCACCTGTCAAGTCAGTCAGTGAGGCGTGACAAGGCTTGACAACCTGTCAGCTTGACAGGTGACAGCTTGACAGGTAGACAAGTGAGTGACACTCTGACATGTGGTGCATTGTTGTCACCTGTCAAGTCAGTCAGTGAGGCGTGACAAGGCTTGACAACCTGTCAGCTTGACAGGTGACAGCTTGACAGGTAGACAAGTGAGTGACACTCTGACATGTGGTGCATTGTTGTCACCTGTCAAGTCAGTCAGTGAGGCGTGACAAGGCTTGACAACCTGTCAGCTTGACAGGTGACAGCTTGACAGGTAGACAAGTGAGTGACACTCTGACATGTGGTGCATTGTTGTCACCTGTCAAGTCAGTCAGTGAGGCGTGACAAGGCTTGACAACCTGTCAGCTTGACAGGTGACAGCTTGACAGGTAGACAAGTGAGTGACACTCTGACATGTGGTGCATTGTTGTCACCTGTCAAGTCAGTCAGTGAGGCGTGACAAGGCTTGACAACCTGTCAGCTTGACAGGTGACAGCTTGACAGGTAGACAAGTGAGTGACACTCTGACATGTGGTGCATTGTTGTCACCTGTCAAGTCAGTCAGTGAGGCGTGACAAGGCTTGACAACCTGTCAGCTTGACAGGTGACAGCTTGACAGGTAGACAAGTGAGTGACACTCTGACATGTGGTGCATTGTTGTCACCTGTCAAGTCAGTCAGTGAGGCGTGACAAGGCTTGACAACCTGTCAGCTTGACAGGTGACAGCTTGACAGGTAGACAAGTGAGTGACACTCTGACATGTGGTGCATTGTTGTCACCTGTCAAGTCAGTCAGTGAGGCGTGACAAGGCTTGACAACCTGTCAGCTTGACAGGTGACAGCTTGACAGGTAGACAAGTGAGTGACACTCTGACATGTGGTGCATTGTTGTCACCTGTCAAGTCAGTCAGTGAGGCGTGACAAGGCTTGACAACCTGTCAGCTTGACAGGTGACAGCTTGACAGGTAGACAAGTGAGTGACACTCTGACATGTGGTGCATTGTTGTCACCTGTCAAGTCAGTCAGTGAGGCGTGACAAGGCTTGACAACCTGTCAGCTTGACAGGTGACAGCTTGACAGGTAGACAAGTGAGTGACACTCTGACATGTGGTGCATTGTTGTCACCTGTCAAGTCAGTCAGTGAGGCGTGACAAGGCTTGACAACCTGTCAGCTTGACAGGTGACAGCTTGACAGGTAGACAAGTGAGTGACACTCTGACATGTGGTGCATTGTTGTCACCTGTCAAGTCAGTCAGTGAGGCGTGACAAGGCTTGACAACCTGTCAGCTTGACAGGTGACAGCTTGACAGGTAGACAAGTGAGTGACACTCTGACATGTGGTGCATTGTTGTCACCTGTCAAGTCAGTCAGTGAGGCGTGACAAGGCTTGACAACCTGTCAGCTTGACAGGTGACAGCTTGACAGGTAGACAAGTGAGTGACACTCTGACATGTGGTGCATTGTTGTCACCTGTCAAGTCAGTCAGTGAGGCGTGACAAGGCTTGACAACCTGTCAGCTTGACAGGTGACAGCTTGACAGGTAGACAAGTGAGTGACACTCTGACATGTGGTGCATTGTTGTCACCTGTCAAGTCAGTCAGTGAGGCGTGACAAGGCTTGACAACCTGTCAGCTTGACAGGTGACAGCTTGACAGGTAGACAAGTGAGTGACACTCTGACATGTGGTGCATTGTTGTCACCTGTCAAGTCAGTCAGTGAGGCGTGACAAGGCTTGACAACCTGTCAGCTTGACAGGTGACAGCTTGACAGGTAGACAAGTGAGTGACACTCTGACATGTGGTGCATTGTTGTCACCTGTCAAGTCAGTCAGTGAGGCGTGACAAGGCTTGACAACCTGTCAGCTTGACAGGTGACAGCTTGACAGGTAGACAAGTGAGTGACACTCTGACATGTGGTGCATTGTTGTCACCTGTCAAGTCAGTCAGTGAGGCGTGACAAGGCTTGACAACCTGTCAGCTTGACAGGTGACAGCTTGACAGGTAGACAAGTGAGTGACACTCTGACATGTGGTGCATTGTTGTCACCTGTCAAGTCAGTCAGTGAGGCGTGACAAGGCTTGACAACCTGTCAGCTTGACAGGTGACAGCTTGACAGGTAGACAAGTGAGTGACACTCTGACATGTGGTGCATTGTTGTCACCTGTCAAGTCAGTCAGTGAGGCGTGACAAGGCTTGACAACCTGTCAGCTTGACAGGTGACAGCTTGACAGGTAGACAAGTGAGTGACACTCTGACATGTGGTGCATTGTTGTCACCTGTCAAGTCAGTCAGTGAGGCGTGACAAGGCTTGACAACCTGTCAGCTTGACAGGTGACAGCTTGACAGGTAGACAAGTGAGTGACACTCTGACATGTGGTGCATTGTTGTCACCTGTCAAGTCAGTCAGTGAGGCGTGACAAGGCTTGACAACCTGTCAGCTTGACAGGTGACAGCTTGACAGGTAGACAAGTGAGTGACACTCTGACATGTGGTGCATTGTTGTCACCTGTCAAGTCAGTCAGTGAGGCGTGACAAGGCTTGACAACCTGTCAGCTTGACAGGTGACAGCTTGACAGGTAGACAAGTGAGTGACACTCTGACATGTGGTGCATTGTTGTCACCTGTCAAGTCAGTCAGTGAGGCGTGACAAGGCTTGACAACCTGTCAGCTTGACAGGTGACAGCTTGACAGGTAGACAAGTGAGTGACACTCTGACATGTGGTGCATTGTTGTCACCTGTCAAGTCAGTCAGTGAGGCGTGACAAGGCTTGACAACCTGTCAGCTTGACAGGTGACAGCTTGACAGGTAGACAAGTGAGTGACACTCTGACATGTGGTGCATTGTTGTCACCTGTCAAGTCAGTCAGTGAGGCGTGACAAGGCTTGACAACCTGTCAGCTTGACAGGTGACAGCTTGACAGGTAGACAAGTGAGTGACACTCTGACATGTGGTGCATTGTTGTCACCTGTCAAGTCAGTCAGTGAGGCGTGACAAGGCTTGACAACCTGTCAGCTTGACAGGTGACAGCTTGACAGGTAGACAAGTGAGTGACACTCTGACATGTGGTGCATTGTTGTCACCTGTCAAGTCAGTCAGTGAGGCGTGACAAGGCTTGACAACCTGTCAGCTTGACAGGTGACAGCTTGACAGGTAGACAAGTGAGTGACACTCTGACATGTGGTGCATTGTTGTCACCTGTCAAGTCAGTCAGTGAGGCGTGACAAGGCTTGACAACCTGTCAGCTTGACAGGTGACAGCTTGACAGGTAGACAAGTGAGTGACACTCTGACATGTGGTGCATTGTTGTCACCTGTCAAGTCAGTCAGTGAGGCGTGACAAGGCTTGACAACCTGTCAGCTTGACAGGTGACAGCTTGACAGGTAGACAAGTGAGTGACACTCTGACATGTGGTGCATTGTTGTCACCTGTCAAGTCAGTCAGTGAGGCGTGACAAGGCTTGACAACCTGTCAGCTTGACAGGTGACAGCTTGACAGGTAGACAAGTGAGTGACACTCTGACATGTGGTGCATTGTTGTCACCTGTCAAGTCAGTCAGTGAGGCGTGACAAGGCTTGACAACCTGTCAGCTTGACAGGTGACAGCTTGACAGGTAGACAAGTGAGTGACACTCTGACATGTGGTGCATTGTTGTCACCTGTCAAGTCAGTCAGTGAGGCGTGACAAGGCTTGACAACCTGTCAGCTTGACAGGTGACAGCTTGACAGGTAGACAAGTGAGTGACACTCTGACATGTGGTGCATTGTTGTCACCTGTCAAGTCAGTCAGTGAGGCGTGACAAGGCTTGACAACCTGTCAGCTTGACAGGTGACAGCTTGACAGGTAGACAAGTGAGTGACACTCTGACATGTGGTGCATTGTTGTCACCTGTCAAGTCAGTCAGTGAGGCGTGACAAGGCTTGACAACCTGTCAGCTTGACAGGTGACAGCTTGACAGGTAGACAAGTGAGTGACACTCTGACATGTGGTGCATTGTTGTCACCTGTCAAGTCAGTCAGTGAGGCGTGACAAGGCTTGACAACCTGTCAGCTTGACAGGTGACAGCTTGACAGGTAGACAAGTGAGTGACACTCTGACATGTGGTGCATTGTTGTCACCTGTCAAGTCAGTCAGTGAGGCGTGACAAGGCTTGACAACCTGTCAGCTTGACAGGTGACAGCTTGACAGGTAGACAAGTGAGTGACACTCTGACATGTGGTGCATTGTTGTCACCTGTCAAGTCAGTCAGTGAGGCGTGACAAGGCTTGACAACCTGTCAGCTTGACAGGTGACAGCTTGACAGGTAGACAAGTGAGTGACACTCTGACATGTGGTGCATTGTTGTCACCTGTCAAGTCAGTCAGTGAGGCGTGACAAGGCTTGACAACCTGTCAGCTTGACAGGTGACAGCTTGACAGGTAGACAAGTGAGTGACACTCTGACATGTGGTGCATTGTTGTCACCTGTCAAGTCAGTCAGTGAGGCGTGACAAGGCTTGACAACCTGTCAGCTTGACAGGTGACAGCTTGACAGGTAGACAAGTGAGTGACACTCTGACATGTGGTGCATTGTTGTCACCTGTCAAGTCAGTCAGTGAGGCGTGACAAGGCTTGACAACCTGTCAGCTTGACAGGTGACAGCTTGACAGGTAGACAAGTGAGTGACACTCTGACATGTGGTGCATTGTTGTCACCTGTCAAGTCAGTCAGTGAGGCGTGACAAGGCTTGACAACCTGTCAGCTTGACAGGTGACAGCTTGACAGGTAGACAAGTGAGTGACACTCTGACATGTGGTGCATTGTTGTCACCTGTCAAGTCAGTCAGTGAGGCGTTGACAAGGCTTGACAACCTGTCAGCTTGACAGGTGACAGCTTGACAGGTAGACAAGTGAGTGACACTCTGACATGTGGTGCATTGTTGTCACCTGTCAAGTCAGTCAGTGAGGCGTGACAAGGCTTGACAACCTGTCAGCTTGACAGGTGACAGCTTGACAGGTAGACAAGTGAGTGACACTCTGACATGTGGTGCATTGTTGTCACCTGTCAAGTCAGTCAGTGAGGCGTGACAAGGCTTGACAACCTGTCAGCTTGACAGGTGACAGCTTGACAGGTAGACAAGTGAGTGACACTCTGACATGTGGTGCATTGTTGTCACCTGTCAAGTCAGTCAGTGAGGCGTGACAAGGCTTGACAACCTGTCAGCTTGACAGGTGACAGCTTGACAGGTAGACAAGTGAGTGACACTCTGACATGTGGTGCATTGTTGTCACCTGTCAGTCAGTCAGTGGGCGTGACAAGGCTTGACAACCTGTCAGCTTGACAGGTGACAGCTTGACAGGTAGACAAGTGAGTGACACTCTGACATGTGGTGCATTGTTGTCACCTGTCAAGTCAGTCAGTGAGGCGTGACAAGGCTTGACAACCTGTCAGCTTGACAGGTGACAGCTTGACAGGTAGACAAGTGAGTGACACTCTGACATGTGGTGCATTGTTGTCACCTGTCAAGTCAGTCAGTGAGGCGTGACAAGGCTTGACAACCTGTCAGCTTGACAGGTGACAGCTTGACAGGTAGACAAGTGAGTGACACTCTGACATGTGGTGCATTGTTGTCACCTGTCAAGTCAGTCAGTGAGGCGTGACAAGGCTTGACAACCTGTCAGCTTGACAGGTGACAGCTTGACAGGTAGACAAGTGAGTGACACTCTGACATGTGGTGCATTGTTGTCACCTGTCAAGTCAGTCAGTGAGGCGTGTGACAAGGCTTGACAACCTGTCAGCTTGACAGGTGACAGCTTGACAGGTAGACAAGTGAGTGACACTCTGACATGTGGTGCATTGTTGTCACCTGTCAAGTCAGTCAGTGAGGCGTGACAAGGCTTGACAACCTGTCAGCTTGACAGGTGACAGCTTGACAGGTAGACAAGTGAGTGACACTCTGACATGTGGTGCATTGTTGTCACCTGTCAAGTCAGTCAGTGAGGCGTGACAAGGCTTGACAACCTGTCAGCTTGACAGGTGACAGCTTGACAGGTAGACAAGTGAGTGACACTCTGACATGTGGTGCATTGTTGTCACCTGTCAAGTCAGTCAGTGAGGCGTGACAAGGCTTGACAACCTGTCAGCTTGACAGTTGACAGCTTGACAGGTAGACAAGTGAGTGACACTCTGACATGTGGTGCATTGTTGTCACCTGTCAAGTCAGTCAGTGAGGCGTGACAAGGCTTGACAACCTGTCAGCTTGACAGGTGACAGCTTGACAGGTAGACAGTGAGTGACACTCTGACATGTGGTGCATTGTTGTCACCTGTCAAGTCAGTCAGTGAGGCGTGACAAGGCTTGACAACCTGTCAGCTTGACAGGTGACAGCTTGACAGGTAGACAAGTGAGTGACACTCTGACATGTGGTGCATTGTTGTCACCTGTCAAGTCAGTCAGTGAGGCGTGACAAGGCTTGACAACCTGTCAGCTTGACAGGTGACAGCTTGACAGGTAGACAAGTGAGTGACACTCTGACATGTGGTGCATTGTTGTCACCTGTCAAGTCAGTCAGTGAGGCGTGACAAGGCTTGACAACCTGTCAGCTTGACAGGTGACAGCTTGACAGGTAGACAAGTGAGTGACACTCTGACATGTGGTGCATTGTTGTCACCTGTCAAGTCAGTCAGTGAGGCGTGACAAGGCTTGACAACCTGTCAGCTTGACAGTGACAGCTTGACAGGTAGACAAGTGAGTGACACTCTGACATGTGGTGCATTGTTTGTCACCTGTCAAGTCAGTCAGTGAGGCGTGACAAGGCTTGACAACCTGTCAGCTTGACAGGTGACAGCTTGACAGGTAGACAAGTGAGTGACACTCTGACATGTGGTGCATTGTTGTCACCTGTCAGTCAGTCAGTGGAGGCGTGACAAGGCTTGACAACCTGTCAGCTTGACAGGTGACAGCTTGACAGGTAGACAAGTGAGTACACTCTGACATGTGTGTGCATTGTTGTCACCTGTCAAGTCAGTCAGTGAGGCGTGACAAGGCTTGACAACCTGTCAGCTTGACAGGTGACAGCTTGACAGGTAGACAAGTGAGTGACACTCTGACATGTGGTGCATTGTTGTCACCTGTCAAGTCAGTCAGTGAGGCGTGACAAGGCTTGACAACCTGTCAGCTTGACAGGTGACAGCTTGACAGGTAGACAAGTGAGTGACACTCTGACATGTGGTGCATTGTTGTCACCTGTCAAGTCAGTCAGTGAGGCGTGACAAGGCTTGACAAACTGTCAGCTTGACAGGTGACAGCTTGACAGGTAGACAAGTGAGTGACACTCTGACATGTGGTGCATTGTTGTCACCTGTCAAGTCAGTCAGTGAGGCGTGACAAGGCTTGACAACCTGTCAGCTTGACAGGTGACAGCTTGACAGGTAGACAAGTGAGTGACACCCTGACATGTGGTGCATTGTTGTCACCTGTCAAGTCAGTCAGTGAGGCGTGACAAGGCTTGACAACCTGTCAGCTTGACAGGTGACAGCTTGACAGGTAGCAAGTGAGTGACACTCTGACATGTGGTGCATTGTTGTCACCTGTCAAGTCAGTCAGTGAGGCGTGCAAGGCTTGACAACCTGTCAGCTTGACAGGTGACAGCTTGACAGGTAGACAAGTGAGTGACACTCTGACATGTGGTGCATTGTTGTCACCTGTCAAGTCAGTCAGTGAGGGTGACAAGGCTTGACAACCTGTCAGCTTGACAGGTGACAGCTTGACAGGTAGACAAGTGAGTGACCTCTGACATGTGGTGCATTGTTGTCACCTGTCAAGTCAGTCAGTGAGGCGTGACAAAGGCTTGACAACCTGTCAGCTTGACAGGTGACAGCTTGACAGGTAGACAATGAGTGACACTCTGACATGTGTGCATTGTTGTC
>MRSW03000440.1:0-38090 GCA_001923025.3 Taenia multiceps
TTGTCACTGTCAAGAGTCAGTCAGGTCAAGTGCTCAGTTGCAAGGCTTGACAACCTCTCAGCTTGACAGGTAGCAGCTTGACAGTAGAAAGTGATGACACTCTGACATGTGGTGCATTGTTGTCACCTGTCAAGTCAGTCAGTAGGCGTGACAAGGCTTGACAACCTGTCAGCTTGACAGGTGACAGCTTGACAGGTAGACAAGTGAGTGACACTCTGACATGTGGTGCATTGTTGTCACCTGTCAAGTCAGTCAGTGAGGCGTGACAAGGCTTGACAACCTGTCAGCTTGACAGGTGACAGCTTGACAGGTAGACAAGTGAGTGACACTCTGACATGTGGTGCATTGTTGTCACCTGTCAAGTCAGTCAGTGAGGCGTGACAAGGCTTGACAACCTGTCAGCTTGACAGGTGACAGCTTGACAGGTAGACAAGTGAGTGACACTCTGACATGTGGTGCATTGTTGTCACCTGTCAAGTCAGTCAGTGAGGCGTGACAAGGCTTGACAACCTGTCAGCTTGACAGGTGACAGCTTGACAGGTAGACAAGTGAGTGACACTCTGACATGTGGTGCATTGTTGTCACCTGTCAAGTCAGTCAGTGAGGCGTGACAAGGCTTGACAACCTGTCAGCTTGACAGGTGACAGCTTGACAGGTAGACAAGTGAGTGACACTCTGACATGTGGTGCATTGTTGTCACCTGTCAAGTCAGTCAGTGAGGCGTGACAAGGCTTGACAACCTGTCAGCTTGACAGGTGACAGCTTGACAGGTAGACAAGTGAGTGACACTCTGACATGTGGTGCATTGTTGTCACCTGTCAAGTCAGTCAGTGAGGCGTGACAAGGCTTGACAACCTGTCAGCTTGACAGGTGACAGCTTGACAGGTAGACAAGTGAGTGACACTCTGACATGTGGTGCATTGTTGTCACCTGTCAAGTCAGTCAGTGAGGCGTGACAAGGCTTGACAACCTGTCAGCTTGACAGGTGACAGCTTGACAGGTAGACAAGTGAGTGACACTCTGACATGTGGTGCATTGTTGTCACCTGTCAAGTCAGTCAGTGAGGCGTGACAAGGCTTGACAACCTGTCAGCTTGACAGGTGACAGCTTGACAGGTAGACAAGTGAGTGACACTCTGACATGTGGTGCATTGTTGTCACCTGTCAAGTCAGTCAGTGAGGCGTGACAAGGCTTGACAACCTGTCAGCTTGACAGGTGACAGCTTGACAGGTAGACAAGTGAGTGACACTCTGACATGTGGTGCATTGTTGTCACCTGTCAAGTCAGTCAGTGAGGCGTGACAAGGCTTGACAACCTGTCAGCTTGACAGGTGACAGCTTGACAGGTAGACAAGTGAGTGACACTCTGACATGTGGTGCATTGTTGTCACCTGTCAAGTCAGTCAGTGAGGCGTGACAAGGCTTGACAACCTGTCAGCTTGACAGGTGACAGCTTGACAGGTAGACAAGTGAGTGACACTCTGACATGTGGTGCATTGTTGTCACCTGTCAAGTCAGTCAGTGAGGCGTGACAAGGCTTGACAACCTGTCAGCTTGACAGGTGACAGCTTGACAGGTAGACAAGTGAGTGACACTCTGACATGTGGTGCATTGTTGTCACCTGTCAAGTCAGTCAGTGAGGCGTGACAAGGCTTGACAACCTGTCAGCTTGACAGGTGACAGCTTGACAGGTAGACAAGTGAGTGACACTCTGACATGTGGTGCATTGTTGTCACCTGTCAAGTCAGTCAGTGAGGCGTGACAAGGCTTGACAACCTGTCAGCTTGACAGGTGACAGCTTGACAGGTAGACAAGTGAGTGACACTCTGACATGTGGTGCATTGTTGTCACCTGTCAAGTCAGTCAGTGAGGCGTGACAAGGCTTGACAACCTGTCAGCTTGACAGGTGACAGCTTGACAGGTAGACAAGTGAGTGACACTCTGACATGTGGTGCATTGTTGTCACCTGTCAAGTCAGTCAGTGAGGCGTGACAAGGCTTGACAACCTGTCAGCTTGACAGGTGACAGCTTGACAGGTAGACAAGTGAGTGACACTCTGACATGTGGTGCATTGTTGTCACCTGTCAAGTCAGTCAGTGAGGCGTGACAAGGCTTGACAACCTGTCAGCTTGACAGGTGACAGCTTGACAGGTAGACAAGTGAGTGACACTCTGACATGTGGTGCATTGTTGTCACCTGTCAAGTCAGTCAGTGAGGCGTGACAAGGCTTGACAACCTGTCAGCTTGACAGGTGACAGCTTGACAGGTAGACAAGTGAGTGACACTCTGACATGTGGTGCATTGTTGTCACCTGTCAAGTCAGTCAGTGAGGCGTGACAAGGCTTGACAACCTGTCAGCTTGACAGGTGACAGCTTGACAGGTAGACAAGTGAGTGACACTCTGACATGTGGTGCATTGTTGTCACCTGTCAAGTCAGTCAGTGAGGCGTGACAAGGCTTGACAACCTGTCAGCTTGACAGGTGACAGCTTGACAGGTAGACAAGTGAGTGACACTCTGACATGTGGTGCATTGTTGTCACCTGTCAAGTCAGTCAGTGAGGCGTGACAAGGCTTGACAACCTGTCAGCTTGACAGGTGACAGCTTGACAGGTAGACAAGTGAGTGACACTCTGACATGTGGTGCATTGTTGTCACCTGTCAAGTCAGTCAGTGAGGCGTGACAAGGCTTGACAACCTGTCAGCTTGACAGGTGACAGCTTGACAGGTAGACAAGTGAGTGACACTCTGACATGTGGTGCATTGTTGTCACCTGTCAAGTCAGTCAGTGAGGCGTGACAAGGCTTGACAACCTGTCAGCTTGACAGGTGACAGCTTGACAGGTAGACAAGTGAGTGACACTCTGACATGTGGTGCATTGTTGTCACCTGTCAAGTCAGTCAGTGAGGCGTGACAAGGCTTGACAACCTGTCAGCTTGACAGGTGACAGCTTGACAGGTAGACAAGTGAGTGACACTCTGACATGTGGTGCATTGTTGTCACCTGTCAAGTCAGTCAGTGAGGCGTGACAAGGCTTGACAACCTGTCAGCTTGACAGGTGACAGCTTGACAGGTAGACAAGTGAGTGACACTCTGACATGTGGTGCATTGTTGTCACCTGTCAAGTCAGTCAGTGAGGCGTGACAAGGCTTGACAACCTGTCAGCTTGACAGGTGACAGCTTGACAGGTAGACAAGTGAGTGACACTCTGACATGTGGTGCATTGTTGTCACCTGTCAAGTCAGTCAGTGAGGCGTGACAAGGCTTGACAACCTGTCAGCTTGACAGGTGACAGCTTGACAGGTAGACAAGTGAGTGACACTCTGACATGTGGTGCATTGTTGTCACCTGTCAAGTCAGTCAGTGAGGCGTGACAAGGCTTGACAACCTGTCAGCTTGACAGGTGACAGCTTGACAGGTAGACAAGTGAGTGACACTCTGACATGTGGTGCATTGTTGTCACCTGTCAAGTCAGTCAGTGAGGCGTGACAAGGCTTGACAACCTGTCAGCTTGACAGGTGACAGCTTGACAGGTAGACAAGTGAGTGACACTCTGACATGTGGTGCATTGTTGTCACCTGTCAAGTCAGTCAGTGAGGCGTGACAAGGCTTGACAACCTGTCAGCTTGACAGGTGACAGCTTGACAGGTAGACAAGTGAGTGACACTCTGACATGTGGTGCATTGTTGTCACCTGTCAAGTCAGTCAGTGAGGCGTGACAAGGCTTGACAACCTGTCAGCTTGACAGGTGACAGCTTGACAGGTAGACAAGTGAGTGACACTCTGACATGTGGTGCATTGTTGTCACCTGTCAAGTCAGTCAGTGAGGCGTGACAAGGCTTGACAACCTGTCAGCTTGACAGGTGACAGCTTGACAGGTAGACAAGTGAGTGACACTCTGACATGTGGTGCATTGTTGTCACCTGTCAAGTCAGTCAGTGAGGCGTGACAAGGCTTGACAACCTGTCAGCTTGACAGGTGACAGCTTGACAGGTAGACAAGTGAGTGACACTCTGACATGTGGTGCATTGTTGTCACCTGTCAAGTCAGTCAGTGAGGCGTGACAAGGCTTGACAACCTGTCAGCTTGACAGGTGACAGCTTGACAGGTAGACAAGTGAGTGACACTCTGACATGTGGTGCATTGTTGTCACCTGTCAAGTCAGTCAGTGAGGCGTGACAAGGCTTGACAACCTGTCAGCTTGACAGGTGACAGCTTGACAGGTAGACAAGTGAGTGACACTCTGACATGTGGTGCATTGTTGTCACCTGTCAAGTCAGTCAGTGAGGCGTGACAAGGCTTGACAACCTGTCAGCTTGACAGGTGACAGCTTGACAGGTAGACAAGTGAGTGACACTCTGACATGTGGTGCATTGTTGTCACCTGTCAAGTCAGTCAGTGAGGCGTGACAAGGCTTGACAACCTGTCAGCTTGACAGGTGACAGCTTGACAGGTAGACAAGTGAGTGACACTCTGACATGTGGTGCATTGTTGTCACCTGTCAAGTCAGTCAGTGAGGCGTGACAAGGCTTGACAACCTGTCAGCTTGACAGGTGACAGCTTGACAGGTAGACAAGTGAGTGACACTCTGACATGTGGTGCATTGTTGTCACCTGTCAAGTCAGTCAGTGAGGCGTGACAAGGCTTGACAACCTGTCAGCTTGACAGGTGACAGCTTGACAGGTAGACAAGTGAGTGACACTCTGACATGTGGTGCATTGTTGTCACCTGTCAAGTCAGTCAGTGAGGCGTGACAAGGCTTGACAACCTGTCAGCTTGACAGGTGACAGCTTGACAGGTAGACAAGTGAGTGACACTCTGACATGTGGTGCATTGTTGTCACCTGTCAAGTCAGTCAGTGAGGCGTGACAAGGCTTGACAACCTGTCAGCTTGACAGGTGACAGCTTGACAGGTAGACAAGTGAGTGACACTCTGACATGTGGTGCATTGTTGTCACCTGTCAAGTCAGTCAGTGAGGCGTGACAAGGCTTGACAACCTGTCAGCTTGACAGGTGACAGCTTGACAGGTAGACAAGTGAGTGACACTCTGACATGTGGTGCATTGTTGTCACCTGTCAAGTCAGTCAGTGAGGCGTGACAAGGCTTGACAACCTGTCAGCTTGACAGGTGACAGCTTGACAGGTAGACAAGTGAGTGACACTCTGACATGTGGTGCATTGTTGTCACCTGTCAAGTCAGTCAGTGAGGCGTGACAAGGCTTGACAACCTGTCAGCTTGACAGGTGACAGCTTGACAGGTAGACAAGTGAGTGACACTCTGACATGTGGTGCATTGTTGTCACCTGTCAAGTCAGTCAGTGAGGCGTGACAAGGCTTGACAACCTGTCAGCTTGACAGGTGACAGCTTGACAGGTAGACAAGTGAGTGACACTCTGACATGTGGTGCATTGTTGTCACCTGTCAAGTCAGTCAGTGAGGCGTGACAAGGCTTGACAACCTGTCAGCTTGACAGGTGACAGCTTGACAGGTAGACAAGTGAGTGACACTCTGACATGTGGTGCATTGTTGTCACCTGTCAAGTCAGTCAGTGAGGCGTGACAAGGCTTGACAACCTGTCAGCTTGACAGGTGACAGCTTGACAGGTAGACAAGTGAGTGACACTCTGACATGTGGTGCATTGTTGTCACCTGTCAAGTCAGTCAGTGAGGCGTGACAAGGCTTGACAACCTGTCAGCTTGACAGGTGACAGCTTGACAGGTAGACAAGTGAGTGACACTCTGACATGTGGTGCATTGTTGTCACCTGTCAAGTCAGTCAGTGAGGCGTGACAAGGCTTGACAACCTGTCAGCTTGACAGGTGACAGCTTGACAGGTAGACAAGTGAGTGACACTCTGACATGTGGTGCATTGTTGTCACCTGTCAAGTCAGTCAGTGAGGCGTGACAAGGCTTGACAACCTGTCAGCTTGACAGGTGACAGCTTGACAGGTAGACAAGTGAGTGACACTCTGACATGTGGTGCATTGTTGTCACCTGTCAAGTCAGTCAGTGAGGCGTGACAAGGCTTGACAACCTGTCAGCTTGACAGGTGACAGCTTGACAGGTAGACAAGTGAGTGACACTCTGACATGTGGTGCATTGTTGTCACCTGTCAAGTCAGTCAGTGAGGCGTGACAAGGCTTGACAACCTGTCAGCTTGACAGGTGACAGCTTGACAGGTAGACAAGTGAGTGACACTCTGACATGTGGTGCATTGTTGTCACCTGTCAAGTCAGTCAGTGAGGCGTGACAAGGCTTGACAACCTGTCAGCTTGACAGGTGACAGCTTGACAGGTAGACAAGTGAGTGACACTCTGACATGTGGTGCATTGTTGTCACCTGTCAAGTCAGTCAGTGAGGCGTGACAAGGCTTGACAACCTGTCAGCTTGACAGGTGACAGCTTGACAGGTAGACAAGTGAGTGACACTCTGACATGTGGTGCATTGTTGTCACCTGTCAAGTCAGTCAGTGAGGCGTGACAAGGCTTGACAACCTGTCAGCTTGACAGGTGACAGCTTGACAGGTAGACAAGTGAGTGACACTCTGACATGTGGTGCATTGTTGTCACCTGTCAAGTCAGTCAGTGAGGCGTGACAAGGCTTGACAACCTGTCAGCTTGACAGGTGACAGCTTGACAGGTAGACAAGTGAGTGACACTCTGACATGTGGTGCATTGTTGTCACCTGTCAAGTCAGTCAGTGAGGCGTGACAAGGCTTGACAACCTGTCAGCTTGACAGGTGACAGCTTGACAGGTAGACAAGTGAGTGACACTCTGACATGTGGTGCATTGTTGTCACCTGTCAAGTCAGTCAGTGAGGCGTGACAAGGCTTGACAACCTGTCAGCTTGACAGGTGACAGCTTGACAGGTAGACAAGTGAGTGACACTCTGACATGTGGTGCATTGTTGTCACCTGTCAAGTCAGTCAGTGAGGCGTGACAAGGCTTGACAACCTGTCAGCTTGACAGGTGACAGCTTGACAGGTAGACAAGTGAGTGACACTCTGACATGTGGTGCATTGTTGTCACCTGTCAAGTCAGTCAGTGAGGCGTGACAAGGCTTGACAACCTGTCAGCTTGACAGGTGACAGCTTGACAGGTAGACAAGTGAGTGACACTCTGACATGTGGTGCATTGTTGTCACCTGTCAAGTCAGTCAGTGAGGCGTGACAAGGCTTGACAACCTGTCAGCTTGACAGGTGACAGCTTGACAGGTAGACAAGTGAGTGACACTCTGACATGTGGTGCATTGTTGTCACCTGTCAAGTCAGTCAGTGAGGCGTGACAAGGCTTGACAACCTGTCAGCTTGACAGGTGACAGCTTGACAGGTAGACAAGTGAGTGACACTCTGACATGTGGTGCATTGTTGTCACCTGTCAAGTCAGTCAGTGAGGCGTGACAAGGCTTGACAACCTGTCAGCTTGACAGGTGACAGCTTGACAGGTAGACAAGTGAGTGACACTCTGACATGTGGTGCATTGTTGTCACCTGTCAAGTCAGTCAGTGAGGCGTGACAAGGCTTGACAACCTGTCAGCTTGACAGGTGACAGCTTGACAGGTAGACAAGTGAGTGACACTCTGACATGTGGTGCATTGTTGTCACCTGTCAAGTCAGTCAGTGAGGCGTGACAAGGCTTGACAACCTGTCAGCTTGACAGGTGACAGCTTGACAGGTAGACAAGTGAGTGACACTCTGACATGTGGTGCATTGTTGTCACCTGTCAAGTCAGTCAGTGAGGCGTGACAAGGCTTGACAACCTGTCAGCTTGACAGGTGACAGCTTGACAGGTAGACAAGTGAGTGACACTCTGACATGTGGTGCATTGTTGTCACCTGTCAAGTCAGTCAGTGAGGCGTGACAAGGCTTGACAACCTGTCAGCTTGACAGGTGACAGCTTGACAGGTAGACAAGTGAGTGACACTCTGACATGTGGTGCATTGTTGTCACCTGTCAAGTCAGTCAGTGAGGCGTGACAAGGCTTGACAACCTGTCAGCTTGACAGGTGACAGCTTGACAGGTAGACAAGTGAGTGACACTCTGACATGTGGTGCATTGTTGTCACCTGTCAAGTCAGTCAGTGAGGCGTGACAAGGCTTGACAACCTGTCAGCTTGACAGGTGACAGCTTGACAGGTAGACAAGTGAGTGACACTCTGACATGTGGTGCATTGTTGTCACCTGTCAAGTCAGTCAGTGAGGCGTGACAAGGCTTGACAACCTGTCAGCTTGACAGGTGACAGCTTGACAGGTAGACAAGTGAGTGACACTCTGACATGTGGTGCATTGTTGTCACCTGTCAAGTCAGTCAGTGAGGCGTGACAAGGCTTGACAACCTGTCAGCTTGACAGGTGACAGCTTGACAGGTAGACAAGTGAGTGACACTCTGACATGTGGTGCATTGTTGTCACCTGTCAAGTCAGTCAGTGAGGCGTGACAAGGCTTGACAACCTGTCAGCTTGACAGGTGACAGCTTGACAGGTAGACAAGTGAGTGACACTCTGACATGTGGTGCATTGTTGTCACCTGTCAAGTCAGTCAGTGAGGCGTGACAAGGCTTGACAACCTGTCAGCTTGACAGGTGACAGCTTGACAGGTAGACAAGTGAGTGACACTCTGACATGTGGTGCATTGTTGTCACCTGTCAAGTCAGTCAGTGAGGCGTGACAAGGCTTGACAACCTGTCAGCTTGACAGGTGACAGCTTGACAGGTAGACAAGTGAGTGACACTCTGACATGTGGTGCATTGTTGTCACCTGTCAAGTCAGTCAGTGAGGCGTGACAAGGCTTGACAACCTGTCAGCTTGACAGGTGACAGCTTGACAGGTAGACAAGTGAGTGACACTCTGACATGTGGTGCATTGTTGTCACCTGTCAAGTCAGTCAGTGAGGCGTGACAAGGCTTGACAACCTGTCAGCTTGACAGGTGACAGCTTGACAGGTAGACAAGTGAGTGACACTCTGACATGTGGTGCATTGTTGTCACCTGTCAAGTCAGTCAGTGAGGCGTGACAAGGCTTGACAACCTGTCAGCTTGACAGGTGACAGCTTGACAGGTAGACAAGTGAGTGACACTCTGACATGTGGTGCATTGTTGTCACCTGTCAAGTCAGTCAGTGAGGCGTGACAAGGCTTGACAACCTGTCAGCTTGACAGGTGACAGCTTGACAGGTAGACAAGTGAGTGACACTCTGACATGTGGTGCATTGTTGTCACCTGTCAAGTCAGTCAGTGAGGCGTGACAAGGCTTGACAACCTGTCAGCTTGACAGGTGACAGCTTGACAGGTAGACAAGTGAGTGACACTCTGACATGTGGTGCATTGTTGTCACCTGTCAAGTCAGTCAGTGAGGCGTGACAAGGCTTGACAACCTGTCAGCTTGACAGGTGACAGCTTGACAGGTAGACAAGTGAGTGACACTCTGACATGTGGTGCATTGTTGTCACCTGTCAAGTCAGTCAGTGAGGCGTGACAAGGCTTGACAACCTGTCAGCTTGACAGGTGACAGCTTGACAGGTAGACAAGTGAGTGACACTCTGACATGTGGTGCATTGTTGTCACCTGTCAAGTCAGTCAGTGAGGCGTGACAAGGCTTGACAACCTGTCAGCTTGACAGGTGACAGCTTGACAGGTAGACAAGTGAGTGACACTCTGACATGTGGTGCATTGTTGTCACCTGTCAAGTCAGTCAGTGAGGCGTGACAAGGCTTGACAACCTGTCAGCTTGACAGGTGACAGCTTGACAGGTAGACAAGTGAGTGACACTCTGACATGTGGTGCATTGTTGTCACCTGTCAAGTCAGTCAGTGAGGCGTGACAAGGCTTGACAACCTGTCAGCTTGACAGGTGACAGCTTGACAGGTAGACAAGTGAGTGACACTCTGACATGTGGTGCATTGTTGTCACCTGTCAAGTCAGTCAGTGAGGCGTGACAAGGCTTGACAACCTGTCAGCTTGACAGGTGACAGCTTGACAGGTAGACAAGTGAGTGACACTCTGACATGTGGTGCATTGTTGTCACCTGTCAAGTCAGTCAGTGAGGCGTGACAAGGCTTGACAACCTGTCAGCTTGACAGGTGACAGCTTGACAGGTAGACAAGTGAGTGACACTCTGACATGTGGTGCATTGTTGTCACCTGTCAAGTCAGTCAGTGAGGCGTGACAAGGCTTGACAACCTGTCAGCTTGACAGGTGACAGCTTGACAGGTAGACAAGTGAGTGACACTCTGACATGTGGTGCATTGTTGTCACCTGTCAAGTCAGTCAGTGAGGCGTGACAAGGCTTGACAACCTGTCAGCTTGACAGGTGACAGCTTGACAGGTAGACAAGTGAGTGACACTCTGACATGTGGTGCATTGTTGTCACCTGTCAAGTCAGTCAGTGAGGCGTGACAAGGCTTGACAACCTGTCAGCTTGACAGGTGACAGCTTGACAGGTAGACAAGTGAGTGACACTCTGACATGTGGTGCATTGTTGTCACCTGTCAAGTCAGTCAGTGAGGCGTGACAAGGCTTGACAACCTGTCAGCTTGACAGGTGACAGCTTGACAGGTAGACAAGTGAGTGACACTCTGACATGTGGTGCATTGTTGTCACCTGTCAAGTCAGTCAGTGAGGCGTGACAAGGCTTGACAACCTGTCAGCTTGACAGGTGACAGCTTGACAGGTAGACAAGTGAGTGACACTCTGACATGTGGTGCATTGTTGTCACCTGTCAAGTCAGTCAGTGAGGCGTGACAAGGCTTGACAACCTGTCAGCTTGACAGGTGACAGCTTGACAGGTAGACAAGTGAGTGACACTCTGACATGTGGTGCATTGTTGTCACCTGTCAAGTCAGTCAGTGAGGCGTGACAAGGCTTGACAACCTGTCAGCTTGACAGGTGACAGCTTGACAGGTAGACAAGTGAGTGACACTCTGACATGTGGTGCATTGTTGTCACCTGTCAAGTCAGTCAGTGAGGCGTGACAAGGCTTGACAACCTGTCAGCTTGACAGGTGACAGCTTGACAGGTAGACAAGTGAGTGACACTCTGACATGTGGTGCATTGTTGTCACCTGTCAAGTCAGTCAGTGAGGCGTGACAAGGCTTGACAACCTGTCAGCTTGACAGGTGACAGCTTGACAGGTAGACAAGTGAGTGACACTCTGACATGTGGTGCATTGTTGTCACCTGTCAAGTCAGTCAGTGAGGCGTGACAAGGCTTGACAACCTGTCAGCTTGACAGGTGACAGCTTGACAGGTAGACAAGTGAGTGACACTCTGACATGTGGTGCATTGTTGTCACCTGTCAAGTCAGTCAGTGAGGCGTGACAAGGCTTGACAACCTGTCAGCTTGACAGGTGACAGCTTGACAGGTAGACAAGTGAGTGACACTCTGACATGTGGTGCATTGTTGTCACCTGTCAAGTCAGTCAGTGAGGCGTGACAAGGCTTGACAACCTGTCAGCTTGACAGGTGACAGCTTGACAGGTAGACAAGTGAGTGACACTCTGACATGTGGTGCATTGTTGTCACCTGTCAAGTCAGTCAGTGAGGCGTGACAAGGCTTGACAACCTGTCAGCTTGACAGGTGACAGCTTGACAGGTAGACAAGTGAGTGACACTCTGACATGTGGTGCATTGTTGTCACCTGTCAAGTCAGTCAGTGAGGCGTGACAAGGCTTGACAACCTGTCAGCTTGACAGGTGACAGCTTGACAGGTAGACAAGTGAGTGACACTCTGACATGTGGTGCATTGTTGTCACCTGTCAAGTCAGTCAGTGAGGCGTGACAAGGCTTGACAACCTGTCAGCTTGACAGGTGACAGCTTGACAGGTAGACAAGTGAGTGACACTCTGACATGTGGTGCATTGTTGTCACCTGTCAAGTCAGTCAGTGAGGCGTGACAAGGCTTGACAACCTGTCAGCTTGACAGGTGACAGCTTGACAGGTAGACAAGTGAGTGACACTCTGACATGTGGTGCATTGTTGTCACCTGTCAAGTCAGTCAGTGAGGCGTGACAAGGCTTGACAACCTGTCAGCTTGACAGGTGACAGCTTGACAGGTAGACAAGTGAGTGACACTCTGACATGTGGTGCATTGTTGTCACCTGTCAAGTCAGTCAGTGAGGCGTGACAAGGCTTGACAACCTGTCAGCTTGACAGGTGACAGCTTGACAGGTAGACAAGTGAGTGACACTCTGACATGTGGTGCATTGTTGTCACCTGTCAAGTCAGTCAGTGAGGCGTGACAAGGCTTGACAACCTGTCAGCTTGACAGGTGACAGCTTGACAGGTAGACAAGTGAGTGACACTCTGACATGTGGTGCATTGTTGTCACCTGTCAAGTCAGTCAGTGAGGCGTGACAAGGCTTGACAACCTGTCAGCTTGACAGGTGACAGCTTGACAGGTAGACAAGTGAGTGACACTCTGACATGTGGTGCATTGTTGTCACCTGTCAAGTCAGTCAGTGAGGCGTGACAAGGCTTGACAACCTGTCAGCTTGACAGGTGACAGCTTGACAGGTAGACAAGTGAGTGACACTCTGACATGTGGTGCATTGTTGTCACCTGTCAAGTCAGTCAGTGAGGCGTGACAAGGCTTGACAACCTGTCAGCTTGACAGGTGACAGCTTGACAGGTAGACAAGTGAGTGACACTCTGACATGTGGTGCATTGTTGTCACCTGTCAAGTCAGTCAGTGAGGCGTGACAAGGCTTGACAACCTGTCAGCTTGACAGGTGACAGCTTGACAGGTAGACAAGTGAGTGACACTCTGACATGTGGTGCATTGTTGTCACCTGTCAAGTCAGTCAGTGAGGCGTGACAAGGCTTGACAACCTGTCAGCTTGACAGGTGACAGCTTGACAGGTAGACAAGTGAGTGACACTCTGACATGTGGTGCATTGTTGTCACCTGTCAAGTCAGTCAGTGAGGCGTGACAAGGCTTGACAACCTGTCAGCTTGACAGGTGACAGCTTGACAGGTAGACAAGTGAGTGACACTCTGACATGTGGTGCATTGTTGTCACCTGTCAAGTCAGTCAGTGAGGCGTGACAAGGCTTGACAACCTGTCAGCTTGACAGGTGACAGCTTGACAGGTAGACAAGTGAGTGACACTCTGACATGTGGTGCATTGTTGTCACCTGTCAAGTCAGTCAGTGAGGCGTGACAAGGCTTGACAACCTGTCAGCTTGACAGGTGACAGCTTGACAGGTAGACAAGTGAGTGACACTCTGACATGTGGTGCATTGTTGTCACCTGTCAAGTCAGTCAGTGAGGCGTGACAAGGCTTGACAACCTGTCAGCTTGACAGGTGACAGCTTGACAGGTAGACAAGTGAGTGACACTCTGACATGTGGTGCATTGTTGTCACCTGTCAAGTCAGTCAGTGAGGCGTGACAAGGCTTGACAACCTGTCAGCTTGACAGGTGACAGCTTGACAGGTAGACAAGTGAGTGACACTCTGACATGTGGTGCATTGTTGTCACCTGTCAAGTCAGTCAGTGAGGCGTGACAAGGCTTGACAACCTGTCAGCTTGACAGGTGACAGCTTGACAGGTAGACAAGTGAGTGACACTCTGACATGTGGTGCATTGTTGTCACCTGTCAAGTCAGTCAGTGAGGCGTGACAAGGCTTGACAACCTGTCAGCTTGACAGGTGACAGCTTGACAGGTAGACAAGTGAGTGACACTCTGACATGTGGTGCATTGTTGTCACCTGTCAAGTCAGTCAGTGAGGCGTGACAAGGCTTGACAACCTGTCAGCTTGACAGGTGACAGCTTGACAGGTAGACAAGTGAGTGACACTCTGACATGTGGTGCATTGTTGTCACCTGTCAAGTCAGTCAGTGAGGCGTGACAAGGCTTGACAACCTGTCAGCTTGACAGGTGACAGCTTGACAGGTAGACAAGTGAGTGACACTCTGACATGTGGTGCATTGTTGTCACCTGTCAAGTCAGTCAGTGAGGCGTGACAAGGCTTGACAACCTGTCAGCTTGACAGGTGACAGCTTGACAGGTAGACAAGTGAGTGACACTCTGACATGTGGTGCATTGTTGTCACCTGTCAAGTCAGTCAGTGAGGCGTGACAAGGCTTGACAACCTGTCAGCTTGACAGGTGACAGCTTGACAGGTAGACAAGTGAGTGACACTCTGACATGTGGTGCATTGTTGTCACCTGTCAAGTCAGTCAGTGAGGCGTGACAAGGCTTGACAACCTGTCAGCTTGACAGGTGACAGCTTGACAGGTAGACAAGTGAGTGACACTCTGACATGTGGTGCATTGTTGTCACCTGTCAAGTCAGTCAGTGAGGCGTGACAAGGCTTGACAACCTGTCAGCTTGACAGGTGACAGCTTGACAGGTAGACAAGTGAGTGACACTCTGACATGTGGTGCATTGTTGTCACCTGTCAAGTCAGTCAGTGAGGCGTGACAAGGCTTGACAACCTGTCAGCTTGACAGGTGACAGCTTGACAGGTAGACAAGTGAGTGACACTCTGACATGTGGTGCATTGTTGTCACCTGTCAAGTCAGTCAGTGAGGCGTGACAAGGCTTGACAACCTGTCAGCTTGACAGGTGACAGCTTGACAGGTAGACAAGTGAGTGACACTCTGACATGTGGTGCATTGTTGTCACCTGTCAAGTCAGTCAGTGAGGCGTGACAAGGCTTGACAACCTGTCAGCTTGACAGGTGACAGCTTGACAGGTAGACAAGTGAGTGACACTCTGACATGTGGTGCATTGTTGTCACCTGTCAAGTCAGTCAGTGAGGCGTGACAAGGCTTGACAACCTGTCAGCTTGACAGGTGACAGCTTGACAGGTAGACAAGTGAGTGACACTCTGACATGTGGTGCATTGTTGTCACCTGTCAAGTCAGTCAGTGAGGCGTGACAAGGCTTGACAACCTGTCAGCTTGACAGGTGACAGCTTGACAGGTAGACAAGTGAGTGACACTCTGACATGTGGTGCATTGTTGTCACCTGTCAAGTCAGTCAGTGAGGCGTGACAAGGCTTGACAACCTGTCAGCTTGACAGGTGACAGCTTGACAGGTAGACAAGTGAGTGACACTCTGACATGTGGTGCATTGTTGTCACCTGTCAAGTCAGTCAGTGAGGCGTGACAAGGCTTGACAACCTGTCAGCTTGACAGGTGACAGCTTGACAGGTAGACAAGTGAGTGACACTCTGACATGTGGTGCATTGTTGTCACCTGTCAAGTCAGTCAGTGAGGCGTGACAAGGCTTGACAACCTGTCAGCTTGACAGGTGACAGCTTGACAGGTAGACAAGTGAGTGACACTCTGACATGTGGTGCATTGTTGTCACCTGTCAAGTCAGTCAGTGAGGCGTGACAAGGCTTGACAACCTGTCAGCTTGACAGGTGACAGCTTGACAGGTAGACAAGTGAGTGACACTCTGACATGTGGTGCATTGTTGTCACCTGTCAAGTCAGTCAGTGAGGCGTGACAAGGCTTGACAACCTGTCAGCTTGACAGGTGACAGCTTGACAGGTAGACAAGTGAGTGACACTCTGACATGTGGTGCATTGTTGTCACCTGTCAAGTCAGTCAGTGAGGCGTGACAAGGCTTGACAACCTGTCAGCTTGACAGGTGACAGCTTGACAGGTAGACAAGTGAGTGACACTCTGACATGTGGTGCATTGTTGTCACCTGTCAAGTCAGTCAGTGAGGCGTGACAAGGCTTGACAACCTGTCAGCTTGACAGGTGACAGCTTGACAGGTAGACAAGTGAGTGACACTCTGACATGTGGTGCATTGTTGTCACCTGTCAAGTCAGTCAGTGAGGCGTGACAAGGCTTGACAACCTGTCAGCTTGACAGGTGACAGCTTGACAGGTAGACAAGTGAGTGACACTCTGACATGTGGTGCATTGTTGTCACCTGTCAAGTCAGTCAGTGAGGCGTGACAAGGCTTGACAACCTGTCAGCTTGACAGGTGACAGCTTGACAGGTAGACAAGTGAGTGACACTCTGACATGTGGTGCATTGTTGTCACCTGTCAAGTCAGTCAGTGAGGCGTGACAAGGCTTGACAACCTGTCAGCTTGACAGGTGACAGCTTGACAGGTAGACAAGTGAGTGACACTCTGACATGTGGTGCATTGTTGTCACCTGTCAAGTCAGTCAGTGAGGCGTGACAAGGCTTGACAACCTGTCAGCTTGACAGGTGACAGCTTGACAGGTAGACAAGTGAGTGACACTCTGACATGTGGTGCATTGTTGTCACCTGTCAAGTCAGTCAGTGAGGCGTGACAAGGCTTGACAACCTGTCAGCTTGACAGGTGACAGCTTGACAGGTAGACAAGTGAGTGACACTCTGACATGTGGTGCATTGTTGTCACCTGTCAAGTCAGTCAGTGAGGCGTGACAAGGCTTGACAACCTGTCAGCTTGACAGGTGACAGCTTGACAGGTAGACAAGTGAGTGACACTCTGACATGTGGTGCATTGTTGTCACCTGTCAAGTCAGTCAGTGAGGCGTGACAAGGCTTGACAACCTGTCAGCTTGACAGGTGACAGCTTGACAGGTAGACAAGTGAGTGACACTCTGACATGTGGTGCATTGTTGTCACCTGTCAAGTCAGTCAGTGAGGCGTGACAAGGCTTGACAACCTGTCAGCTTGACAGGTGACAGCTTGACAGGTAGACAAGTGAGTGACACTCTGACATGTGGTGCATTGTTGTCACCTGTCAAGTCAGTCAGTGAGGCGTGACAAGGCTTGACAACCTGTCAGCTTGACAGGTGACAGCTTGACAGGTAGACAAGTGAGTGACACTCTGACATGTGGTGCATTGTTGTCACCTGTCAAGTCAGTCAGTGAGGCGTGACAAGGCTTGACAACCTGTCAGCTTGACAGGTGACAGCTTGACAGGTAGACAAGTGAGTGACACTCTGACATGTGGTGCATTGTTGTCACCTGTCAAGTCAGTCAGTGAGGCGTGACAAGGCTTGACAACCTGTCAGCTTGACAGGTGACAGCTTGACAGGTAGACAAGTGAGTGACACTCTGACATGTGGTGCATTGTTGTCACCTGTCAAGTCAGTCAGTGAGGCGTGACAAGGCTTGACAACCTGTCAGCTTGACAGGTGACAGCTTGACAGGTAGACAAGTGAGTGACACTCTGACATGTGGTGCATTGTTGTCACCTGTCAAGTCAGTCAGTGAGGCGTGACAAGGCTTGACAACCTGTCAGCTTGACAGGTGACAGCTTGACAGGTAGACAAGTGAGTGACACTCTGACATGTGGTGCATTGTTGTCACCTGTCAAGTCAGTCAGTGAGGCGTGACAAGGCTTGACAACCTGTCAGCTTGACAGGTGACAGCTTGACAGGTAGACAAGTGAGTGACACTCTGACATGTGGTGCATTGTTGTCACCTGTCAAGTCAGTCAGTGAGGCGTGACAAGGCTTGACAACCTGTCAGCTTGACAGGTGACAGCTTGACAGGTAGACAAGTGAGTGACACTCTGACATGTGGTGCATTGTTGTCACCTGTCAAGTCAGTCAGTGAGGCGTGACAAGGCTTGACAACCTGTCAGCTTGACAGGTGACAGCTTGACAGGTAGACAAGTGAGTGACACTCTGACATGTGGTGCATTGTTGTCACCTGTCAAGTCAGTCAGTGAGGCGTGACAAGGCTTGACAACCTGTCAGCTTGACAGGTGACAGCTTGACAGGTAGACAAGTGAGTGACACTCTGACATGTGGTGCATTGTTGTCACCTGTCAAGTCAGTCAGTGAGGCGTGACAAGGCTTGACAACCTGTCAGCTTGACAGGTGACAGCTTGACAGGTAGACAAGTGAGTGACACTCTGACATGTGGTGCATTGTTGTCACCTGTCAAGTCAGTCAGTGAGGCGTGACAAGGCTTGACAACCTGTCAGCTTGACAGGTGACAGCTTGACAGGTAGACAAGTGAGTGACACTCTGACATGTGGTGCATTGTTGTCACCTGTCAAGTCAGTCAGTGAGGCGTGACAAGGCTTGACAACCTGTCAGCTTGACAGGTGACAGCTTGACAGGTAGACAAGTGAGTGACACTCTGACATGTGGTGCATTGTTGTCACCTGTCAAGTCAGTCAGTGAGGCGTGACAAGGCTTGACAACCTGTCAGCTTGACAGGTGACAGCTTGACAGGTAGACAAGTGAGTGACACTCTGACATGTGGTGCATTGTTGTCACCTGTCAAGTCAGTCAGTGAGGCGTGACAAGGCTTGACAACCTGTCAGCTTGACAGGTGACAGCTTGACAGGTAGACAAGTGAGTGACACTCTGACATGTGGTGCATTGTTGTCACCTGTCAAGTCAGTCAGTGAGGCGTGACAAGGCTTGACAACCTGTCAGCTTGACAGGTGACAGCTTGACAGGTAGACAAGTGAGTGACACTCTGACATGTGGTGCATTGTTGTCACCTGTCAAGTCAGTCAGTGAGGCGTGACAAGGCTTGACAACCTGTCAGCTTGACAGGTGACAGCTTGACAGGTAGACAAGTGAGTGACACTCTGACATGTGGTGCATTGTTGTCACCTGTCAAGTCAGTCAGTGAGGCGTGACAAGGCTTGACAACCTGTCAGCTTGACAGGTGACAGCTTGACAGGTAGACAAGTGAGTGACACTCTGACATGTGGTGCATTGTTGTCACCTGTCAAGTCAGTCAGTGAGGCGTGACAAGGCTTGACAACCTGTCAGCTTGACAGGTGACAGCTTGACAGGTAGACAAGTGAGTGACACTCTGACATGTGGTGCATTGTTGTCACCTGTCAAGTCAGTCAGTGAGGCGTGACAAGGCTTGACAACCTGTCAGCTTGACAGGTGACAGCTTGACAGGTAGACAAGTGAGTGACACTCTGACATGTGGTGCATTGTTGTCACCTGTCAAGTCAGTCAGTGAGGCGTGACAAGGCTTGACAACCTGTCAGCTTGACAGGTGACAGCTTGACAGGTAGACAAGTGAGTGACACTCTGACATGTGGTGCATTGTTGTCACCTGTCAAGTCAGTCAGTGAGGCGTGACAAGGCTTGACAACCTGTCAGCTTGACAGGTGACAGCTTGACAGGTAGACAAGTGAGTGACACTCTGACATGTGGTGCATTGTTGTCACCTGTCAAGTCAGTCAGTGAGGCGTGACAAGGCTTGACAACCTGTCAGCTTGACAGGTGACAGCTTGACAGGTAGACAAGTGAGTGACACTCTGACATGTGGTGCATTGTTGTCACCTGTCAAGTCAGTCAGTGAGGCGTGACAAGGCTTGACAACCTGTCAGCTTGACAGGTGACAGCTTGACAGGTAGACAAGTGAGTGACACTCTGACATGTGGTGCATTGTTGTCACCTGTCAAGTCAGTCAGTGAGGCGTGACAAGGCTTGACAACCTGTCAGCTTGACAGGTGACAGCTTGACAGGTAGACAAGTGAGTGACACTCTGACATGTGGTGCATTGTTGTCACCTGTCAAGTCAGTCAGTGAGGCGTGACAAGGCTTGACAACCTGTCAGCTTGACAGGTGACAGCTTGACAGGTAGACAAGTGAGTGACACTCTGACATGTGGTGCATTGTTGTCACCTGTCAAGTCAGTCAGTGAGGCGTGACAAGGCTTGACAACCTGTCAGCTTGACAGGTGACAGCTTGACAGGTAGACAAGTGAGTGACACTCTGACATGTGGTGCATTGTTGTCACCTGTCAAGTCAGTCAGTGAGGCGTGACAAGGCTTGACAACCTGTCAGCTTGACAGGTGACAGCTTGACAGGTAGACAAGTGAGTGACACTCTGACATGTGGTGCATTGTTGTCACCTGTCAAGTCAGTCAGTGAGGCGTGACAAGGCTTGACAACCTGTCAGCTTGACAGGTGACAGCTTGACAGGTAGACAAGTGAGTGACACTCTGACATGTGGTGCATTGTTGTCACCTGTCAAGTCAGTCAGTGAGGCGTGACAAGGCTTGACAACCTGTCAGCTTGACAGGTGACAGCTTGACAGGTAGACAAGTGAGTGACACTCTGACATGTGGTGCATTGTTGTCACCTGTCAAGTCAGTCAGTGAGGCGTGACAAGGCTTGACAACCTGTCAGCTTGACAGGTGACAGCTTGACAGGTAGACAAGTGAGTGACACTCTGACATGTGGTGCATTGTTGTCACCTGTCAAGTCAGTCAGTGAGGCGTGACAAGGCTTGACAACCTGTCAGCTTGACAGGTGACAGCTTGACAGGTAGACAAGTGAGTGACACTCTGACATGTGGTGCATTGTTGTCACCTGTCAAGTCAGTCAGTGAGGCGTGACAAGGCTTGACAACCTGTCAGCTTGACAGGTGACAGCTTGACAGGTAGACAAGTGAGTGACACTCTGACATGTGGTGCATTGTTGTCACCTGTCAAGTCAGTCAGTGAGGCGTGACAAGGCTTGACAACCTGTCAGCTTGACAGGTGACAGCTTGACAGGTAGACAAGTGAGTGACACTCTGACATGTGGTGCATTGTTGTCACCTGTCAAGTCAGTCAGTGAGGCGTGACAAGGCTTGACAACCTGTCAGCTTGACAGGTGACAGCTTGACAGGTAGACAAGTGAGTGACACTCTGACATGTGGTGCATTGTTGTCACCTGTCAAGTCAGTCAGTGAGGCGTGACAAGGCTTGACAACCTGTCAGCTTGACAGGTGACAGCTTGACAGGTAGACAAGTGAGTGACACTCTGACATGTGGTGCATTGTTGTCACCTGTCAAGTCAGTCAGTGAGGCGTGACAAGGCTTGACAACCTGTCAGCTTGACAGGTGACAGCTTGACAGGTAGACAAGTGAGTGACACTCTGACATGTGGTGCATTGTTGTCACCTGTCAAGTCAGTCAGTGAGGCGTGACAAGGCTTGACAACCTGTCAGCTTGACAGGTGACAGCTTGACAGGTAGACAAGTGAGTGACACTCTGACATGTGGTGCATTGTTGTCACCTGTCAAGTCAGTCAGTGAGGCGTGACAAGGCTTGACAACCTGTCAGCTTGACAGGTGACAGCTTGACAGGTAGACAAGTGAGTGACACTCTGACATGTGGTGCATTGTTGTCACCTGTCAAGTCAGTCAGTGAGGCGTGACAAGGCTTGACAACCTGTCAGCTTGACAGGTGACAGCTTGACAGGTAGACAAGTGAGTGACACTCTGACATGTGGTGCATTGTTGTCACCTGTCAAGTCAGTCAGTGAGGCGTGACAAGGCTTGACAACCTGTCAGCTTGACAGGTGACAGCTTGACAGGTAGACAAGTGAGTGACACTCTGACATGTGGTGCATTGTTGTCACCTGTCAAGTCAGTCAGTGAGGCGTGACAAGGCTTGACAACCTGTCAGCTTGACAGGTGACAGCTTGACAGGTAGACAAGTGAGTGACACTCTGACATGTGGTGCATTGTTGTCACCTGTCAAGTCAGTCAGTGAGGCGTGACAAGGCTTGACAACCTGTCAGCTTGACAGGTGACAGCTTGACAGGTAGACAAGTGAGTGACACTCTGACATGTGGTGCATTGTTGTCACCTGTCAAGTCAGTCAGTGAGGCGTGACAAGGCTTGACAACCTGTCAGCTTGACAGGTGACAGCTTGACAGGTAGACAAGTGAGTGACACTCTGACATGTGGTGCATTGTTGTCACCTGTCAAGTCAGTCAGTGAGGCGTGACAAGGCTTGACAACCTGTCAGCTTGACAGGTGACAGCTTGACAGGTAGACAAGTGAGTGACACTCTGACATGTGGTGCATTGTTGTCACCTGTCAAGTCAGTCAGTGAGGCGTGACAAGGCTTGACAACCTGTCAGCTTGACAGGTGACAGCTTGACAGGTAGACAAGTGAGTGACACTCTGACATGTGGTGCATTGTTGTCACCTGTCAAGTCAGTCAGTGAGGCGTGACAAGGCTTGACAACCTGTCAGCTTGACAGGTGACAGCTTGACAGGTAGACAAGTGAGTGACACTCTGACATGTGGTGCATTGTTGTCACCTGTCAAGTCAGTCAGTGAGGCGTGACAAGGCTTGACAACCTGTCAGCTTGACAGGTGACAGCTTGACAGGTAGACAAGTGAGTGACACTCTGACATGTGGTGCATTGTTGTCACCTGTCAAGTCAGTCAGTGAGGCGTGACAAGGCTTGACAACCTGTCAGCTTGACAGGTGACAGCTTGACAGGTAGACAAGTGAGTGACACTCTGACATGTGGTGCATTGTTGTCACCTGTCAAGTCAGTCAGTGAGGCGTGACAAGGCTTGACAACCTGTCAGCTTGACAGGTGACAGCTTGACAGGTAGACAAGTGAGTGACACTCTGACATGTGGTGCATTGTTGTCACCTGTCAAGTCAGTCAGTGAGGCGTGACAAGGCTTGACAACCTGTCAGCTTGACAGGTGACAGCTTGACAGGTAGACAAGTGAGTGACACTCTGACATGTGGTGCATTGTTGTCACCTGTCAAGTCAGTCAGTGAGGCGTGACAAGGCTTGACAACCTGTCAGCTTGACAGGTGACAGCTTGACAGGTAGACAAGTGAGTGACACTCTGACATGTGGTGCATTGTTGTCACCTGTCAAGTCAGTCAGTGAGGCGTGACAAGGCTTGACAACCTGTCAGCTTGACAGGTGACAGCTTGACAGGTAGACAAGTGAGTGACACTCTGACATGTGGTGCATTGTTGTCACCTGTCAAGTCAGTCAGTGAGGCGTGACAAGGCTTGACAACCTGTCAGCTTGACAGGTGACAGCTTGACAGGTAGACAAGTGAGTGACACTCTGACATGTGGTGCATTGTTGTCACCTGTCAAGTCAGTCAGTGAGGCGTGACAAGGCTTGACAACCTGTCAGCTTGACAGGTGACAGCTTGACAGGTAGACAAGTGAGTGACACTCTGACATGTGGTGCATTGTTGTCACCTGTCAAGTCAGTCAGTGAGGCGTGACAAGGCTTGACAACCTGTCAGCTTGACAGGTGACAGCTTGACAGGTAGACAAGTGAGTGACACTCTGACATGTGGTGCATTGTTGTCACCTGTCAAGTCAGTCAGTGAGGCGTGACAAGGCTTGACAACCTGTCAGCTTGACAGGTGACAGCTTGACAGGTAGACAAGTGAGTGACACTCTGACATGTGGTGCATTGTTGTCACCTGTCAAGTCAGTCAGTGAGGCGTGACAAGGCTTGACAACCTGTCAGCTTGACAGGTGACAGCTTGACAGGTAGACAAGTGAGTGACACTCTGACATGTGGTGCATTGTTGTCACCTGTCAAGTCAGTCAGTGAGGCGTGACAAGGCTTGACAACCTGTCAGCTTGACAGGTGACAGCTTGACAGGTAGACAAGTGAGTGACACTCTGACATGTGGTGCATTGTTGTCACCTGTCAAGTCAGTCAGTGAGGCGTGACAAGGCTTGACAACCTGTCAGCTTGACAGGTGACAGCTTGACAGGTAGACAAGTGAGTGACACTCTGACATGTGGTGCATTGTTGTCACCTGTCAAGTCAGTCAGTGAGGCGTGACAAGGCTTGACAACCTGTCAGCTTGACAGGTGACAGCTTGACAGGTAGACAAGTGAGTGACACTCTGACATGTGGTGCATTGTTGTCACCTGTCAAGTCAGTCAGTGAGGCGTGACAAGGCTTGACAACCTGTCAGCTTGACAGGTGACAGCTTGACAGGTAGACAAGTGAGTGACACTCTGACATGTGGTGCATTGTTGTCACCTGTCAAGTCAGTCAGTGAGGCGTGACAAGGCTTGACAACCTGTCAGCTTGACAGGTGACAGCTTGACAGGTAGACAAGTGAGTGACACTCTGACATGTGGTGCATTGTTGTCACCTGTCAAGTCAGTCAGTGAGGCGTGACAAGGCTTGACAACCTGTCAGCTTGACAGGTGACAGCTTGACAGGTAGACAAGTGAGTGACACTCTGACATGTGGTGCATTGTTGTCACCTGTCAAGTCAGTCAGTGAGGCGTGACAAGGCTTGACAACCTGTCAGCTTGACAGGTGACAGCTTGACAGGTAGACAAGTGAGTGACACTCTGACATGTGGTGCATTGTTGTCACCTGTCAAGTCAGTCAGTGAGGCGTGACAAGGCTTGACAACCTGTCAGCTTGACAGGTGACAGCTTGACAGGTAGACAAGTGAGTGACACTCTGACATGTGGTGCATTGTTGTCACCTGTCAAGTCAGTCAGTGAGGCGTGACAAGGCTTGACAACCTGTCAGCTTGACAGGTGACAGCTTGACAGGTAGACAAGTGAGTGACACTCTGACATGTGGTGCATTGTTGTCACCTGTCAAGTCAGTCAGTGAGGCGTGACAAGGCTTGACAACCTGTCAGCTTGACAGGTGACAGCTTGACAGGTAGACAAGTGAGTGACACTCTGACATGTGGTGCATTGTTGTCACCTGTCAAGTCAGTCAGTGAGGCGTGACAAGGCTTGACAACCTGTCAGCTTGACAGGTGACAGCTTGACAGGTAGACAAGTGAGTGACACTCTGACATGTGGTGCATTGTTGTCACCTGTCAAGTCAGTCAGTGAGGCGTGACAAGGCTTGACAACCTGTCAGCTTGACAGGTGACAGCTTGACAGGTAGACAAGTGAGTGACACTCTGACATGTGGTGCATTGTTGTCACCTGTCAAGTCAGTCAGTGAGGCGTGACAAGGCTTGACAACCTGTCAGCTTGACAGGTGACAGCTTGACAGGTAGACAAGTGAGTGACACTCTGACATGTGGTGCATTGTTGTCACCTGTCAAGTCAGTCAGTGAGGCGTGACAAGGCTTGACAACCTGTCAGCTTGACAGGTGACAGCTTGACAGGTAGACAAGTGAGTGACACTCTGACATGTGGTGCATTGTTGTCACCTGTCAAGTCAGTCAGTGAGGCGTGACAAGGCTTGACAACCTGTCAGCTTGACAGGTGACAGCTTGACAGGTAGACAAGTGAGTGACACTCTGACATGTGGTGCATTGTTGTCACCTGTCAAGTCAGTCAGTGAGGCGTGACAAGGCTTGACAACCTGTCAGCTTGACAGGTGACAGCTTGACAGGTAGACAAGTGAGTGACACTCTGACATGTGGTGCATTGTTGTCACCTGTCAAGTCAGTCAGTGAGGCGTGACAAGGCTTGACAACCTGTCAGCTTGACAGGTGACAGCTTGACAGGTAGACAAGTGAGTGACACTCTGACATGTGGTGCATTGTTGTCACCTGTCAAGTCAGTCAGTGAGGCGTGACAAGGCTTGACAACCTGTCAGCTTGACAGGTGACAGCTTGACAGGTAGACAAGTGAGTGACACTCTGACATGTGGTGCATTGTTGTCACCTGTCAAGTCAGTCAGTGAGGCGTGACAAGGCTTGACAACCTGTCAGCTTGACAGGTGACAGCTTGACAGGTAGACAAGTGAGTGACACTCTGACATGTGGTGCATTGTTGTCACCTGTCAAGTCAGTCAGTGAGGCGTGACAAGGCTTGACAACCTGTCAGCTTGACAGGTGACAGCTTGACAGGTAGACAAGTGAGTGACACTCTGACATGTGGTGCATTGTTGTCACCTGTCAAGTCAGTCAGTGAGGCGTGACAAGGCTTGACAACCTGTCAGCTTGACAGGTGACAGCTTGACAGGTAGACAAGTGAGTGACACTCTGACATGTGGTGCATTGTTGTCACCTGTCAAGTCAGTCAGTGAGGCGTGACAAGGCTTGACAACCTGTCAGCTTGACAGGTGACAGCTTGACAGGTAGACAAGTGAGTGACACTCTGACATGTGGTGCATTGTTGTCACCTGTCAAGTCAGTCAGTGAGGCGTGACAAGGCTTGACAACCTGTCAGCTTGACAGGTGACAGCTTGACAGGTAGACAAGTGAGTGACACTCTGACATGTGGTGCATTGTTGTCACCTGTCAAGTCAGTCAGTGAGGCGTGACAAGGCTTGACAACCTGTCAGCTTGACAGGTGACAGCTTGACAGGTAGACAAGTGAGTGACACTCTGACATGTGGTGCATTGTTGTCACCTGTCAAGTCAGTCAGTGAGGCGTGACAAGGCTTGACAACCTGTCAGCTTGACAGGTGACAGCTTGACAGGTAGACAAGTGAGTGACACTCTGACATGTGGTGCATTGTTGTCACCTGTCAAGTCAGTCAGTGAGGCGTGACAAGGCTTGACAACCTGTCAGCTTGACAGGTGACAGCTTGACAGGTAGACAAGTGAGTGACACTCTGACATGTGGTGCATTGTTGTCACCTGTCAAGTCAGTCAGTGAGGCGTGACAAGGCTTGACAACCTGTCAGCTTGACAGGTGACAGCTTGACAGGTAGACAAGTGAGTGACACTCTGACATGTGGTGCATTGTTGTCACCTGTCAAGTCAGTCAGTGAGGCGTGACAAGGCTTGACAACCTGTCAGCTTGACAGGTGACAGCTTGACAGGTAGACAAGTGAGTGACACTCTGACATGTGGTGCATTGTTGTCACCTGTCAAGTCAGTCAGTGAGGCGTGACAAGGCTTGACAACCTGTCAGCTTGACAGGTGACAGCTTGACAGGTAGACAAGTGAGTGACACTCTGACATGTGGTGCATTGTTGTCACCTGTCAAGTCAGTCAGTGAGGCGTGACAAGGCTTGACAACCTGTCAGCTTGACAGGTGACAGCTTGACAGGTAGACAAGTGAGTGACACTCTGACATGTGGTGCATTGTTGTCACCTGTCAAGTCAGTCAGTGAGGCGTGACAAGGCTTGACAACCTGTCAGCTTGACAGGTGACAGCTTGACAGGTAGACAAGTGAGTGACACTCTGACATGTGGTGCATTGTTGTCACCTGTCAAGTCAGTCAGTGAGGCGTGACAAGGCTTGACAACCTGTCAGCTTGACAGGTGACAGCTTGACAGGTAGACAAGTGAGTGACACTCTGACATGTGGTGCATTGTTGTCACCTGTCAAGTCAGTCAGTGAGGCGTGACAAGGCTTGACAACCTGTCAGCTTGACAGGTGACAGCTTGACAGGTAGACAAGTGAGTGACACTCTGACATGTGGTGCATTGTTGTCACCTGTCAAGTCAGTCAGTGAGGCGTGACAAGGCTTGACAACCTGTCAGCTTGACAGGTGACAGCTTGACAGGTAGACAAGTGAGTGACACTCTGACATGTGGTGCATTGTTGTCACCTGTCAAGTCAGTCAGTGAGGCGTGACAAGGCTTGACAACCTGTCAGCTTGACAGGTGACAGCTTGACAGGTAGACAAGTGAGTGACACTCTGACATGTGGTGCATTGTTGTCACCTGTCAAGTCAGTCAGTGAGGCGTGACAAGGCTTGACAACCTGTCAGCTTGACAGGTGACAGCTTGACAGGTAGACAAGTGAGTGACACTCTGACATGTGGTGCATTGTTGTCACCTGTCAAGTCAGTCAGTGAGCGTGACAAGGCTTGACAACCTGTCAGCTTGACAGGTGACAGCTTGACAGGTAGACAAGTGAGTGACACTCTGACATGTGGTGCATTGTTGTCACCTGTCAAGTCAGTCAGTGAGGCGTGACAAGGCTTGACAACCTGTCAGCTTGACAGGTGACAGCTTGACAGGTAGACAAGTGAGTGACACTCTGACATGTGGTGCATTGTTGTCACCTGTCAAGTCAGTCAGTGAGGCGTGACAAGGCTTGACAACCTGTCAGCTTGACAGGTGACAGCTTGACAGGTAGACAAGTGAGTGACACTCTGACATGTGGTGCATTGTTGTCACCTGTCAAGTCAGTCAGTGAGGCGTGACAAGGCTTGACAACCTGTCAGCTTGACAGGTGACAGCTTGACAGGTAGACAAGTGAGTGACACTCTGACATGTGGTGCATTGTTGTCACCTGTCAAGTCAGTCAGTGAGGCGTGACAAGGCTTGACAACCTGTCAGCTTGACAGGTGACAGCTTGACAGGTAGACAGTGAGTGACACTCTGACATGTGGTGCATTGTTGTCACCTCAAGTCAGTCAGTGAGGCGTGACAAGGCTTGACAACCTGTCAGCTTGACAGGTGACAGCTTGACAGGTAGACAAGTGAGTGACACTCTGACATGTGGTGCATTGTTGTCACCTGTCAAGTCAGTCAGTGAGGCGTGACAAGGCTTGACAACCTGTCAGCTTGACAGGTGACAGCTTGACAGGTAGACAAGTGAGTGACACTCTGACATGTGGTGCATTGTTGTCACCTGTCAAGTCAGTCAGTGAGGCGTGACAAGGCTTGACAACCTGTCAGCTTGACAGGTGACAGCTTGACAGGTAGACAAGTGAGTGACACTCTGACATGTGGTGCATTGTTGTCACCTGTCAAGTCAGTCAGTGAGGCGTGACAAGGCTTGACAACCTGTCAGCTTGACAGGTGACAGCTTGACAGGTAGACAAGTGAGTGACACTCTGACATGTGGTGCATTGTTGTCACCTGTCAAGTCAGTCAGTGAGGCGTGACAAGGCTTGACAACCTGTCAGCTTGACAGGTGACAGCTTGACAGGTAGACAAGTGAGTGACACTCTGACATGTGGTGCATTGTTGTCACCTGTCAAGTCAGTCAGTGAGGCGTGACAAGGCTTGACAACCTGTCAGCTTGACAGGTGACAGCTTGACAGGTAGACAAGTGAGTGACACTCTGACATGTGGTGCATTGTTGTCACCTGTCAAGTCAGTCAGTGAGGCGTGACAAGGCTTGACAACCTGTCAGCTTGACAGGTGACAGCTTGACAGGTAGACAAGTGAGTGACACTCTGACATGTGGTGCATTGTTGTCACCTGTCAAGTCAGTCAGTGAGGCGTGACAAGGCTTGACAACCTGTCAGCTTGACAGGTGACAGCTTGACAGGTAGACAAGTGAGTGACACTCTGACATGTGGTGCATTGTTGTCACCTGTCAAGTCAGTCAGTGAGGCGTGACAAGGCTTGACAACCTGTCAGCTTGACAGGTGACAGCTTGACAGGTAGACAAGTGAGTGACACTCTGACATGTGGTGCATTGTTGTCACCTGTCAAGTCAGTCAGTGAGGCGTGACAAGGCTTGACAACCTGTCAGCTTGACAGGTGACAGCTTGACAGGTAGACAAGTGAGTGACACTCTGACATGTGGTGCATTGTTGTCACCTGTCAAGTCAGTCAGTGAGGCGTGACAAGGCTTGACAACCTGTCAGCTTGACAGGTGACAGCTTGACAGGTAGACAAGTGAGTGACACTCTGACATGTGGTGCATTGTTGTCACCTGTCAAGTCAGTCAGTGAGGCGTGACAAGGCTTGACAACCTGTCAGCTTGACAGGTGACAGCTTGACAGGTAGACAAGTGAGTGACACTCTGACATGTGGTGCATTGTTGTCACCTGTCAAGTCAGTCAGTGAGGCGTGACAAGGCTTGACAACCTGTCAGCTTGACAGGTGACAGCTTGACAGGTAGACAAGTGAGTGACACTCTGACATGTGGTGCATTGTTGTCACCTGTCAAGTCAGTCAGTGAGGCGTGACAAGGCTTGACAACCTGTCAGCTTGACAGGTGACAGCTTGACAGGTAGACAAGTGAGTGACACTCTGACATGTGGTGCATTGTTGTCACCTGTCAAGTCAGTCAGTGAGGCGTGACAAGGCTTGACAACCTGTCAGCTTGACAGGTGACAGCTTGACAGGTAGACAAGTGAGTGACACTCTGACATGTGGTGCATTGTTGTCACCTGTCAAGTCAGTCAGTGAGGCGTGACAAGGCTTGACAACCTGTCAGCTTGACAGGTGACAGCTTGACAGGTAGACAGTGAGTGACACTCTGACATGTGGTGCATTGTTGTCACCTGTCAAGTCAGTCAGTGAGGCGTGACAAGGCTTGACAACCTGTCAGCTTGACAGGTGACAGCTTGACAGGTAGACAAGTGAGTGACACTCTGACATGTGGTGCATTGTTGTCACCTGTCAAGTCAGTCAGTGAGGCGTGACAAGGCTTGACAACCTGTCAGCTTGACAGGTGACAGCTTGACAGGTAGACAAGTGAGTGACACTCTGACATGTGGTGCATTGTTGTCACCTGTCAAGTCAGTCAGTGAGGCGTGACAAGGCTTGACAACCTGTCAGCTTGACAGGTGACAGCTTGACAGGTAGACAAGTGAGTGACACTCTGACATGTGGTGCATTGTTGTCACCTGTCAAGTCAGTCAGTGAGGCGTGACAAGGCTTGACAACCTGTCAGCTTGACAGGTGACAGCTTGACAGGTAGACAAGTGAGTGACACTCTGACATGTGGTGCATTGTTGTCACCTGTCAAGTCAGTCAGTGAGGCGTGACAAGGCTTGACAACCTGTCAGCTTGACAGGTGACAGCTTGACAGGTAGACAAGTGAGTGACACTCTGACATGTGGTGCATTGTTGTCACCTGTCAAGTCAGTCAGTGAGGCGTGACAAGGCTTGACAACCTGTCAGCTTGACAGGTGACAGCTTGACAGGTAGACAAGTGAGTGACACTCTGACATGTGGTGCATTGTTGTCACCTGTCAAGTCAGTCAGTGAGGCGTGACAAGGCTTGACAACCTGTCAGCTTGACAGGTGACAGCTTGACAGGTAGACAAGTGAGTGACACTCTGACATGTGGTGCATTGTTGTCACCTGTCAAGTCAGTCAGTGAGGCGTGACAAGGCTTGACAACCTGTCAGCTTGACAGGTGACAGCTTGACAGGTAGACAAGTGAGTGACACTCTGACATGTGGTGCATTGTTGTCACCTGTCAAGTCAGTCAGTGAGGCGTGACAAGGCTTGACAACCTGTCAGCTTGACAGGTGACAGCTTGACAGGTAGACAAGTGAGTGACACTCTGACATGTGGTGCATTGTTGTCACCTGTCAAGTCAGTCAGTGAGGCGTGACAAGGCTTGACAACCTGTCAGCTTGACAGGTGACAGCTTGACAGGTAGACAAGTGAGTGACACTCTGACATGTGGTGCATTGTTGTCACCTGTCAAGTCAGTCAGTGAGGCGTGACAAGGCTTGACAACCTGTCAGCTTGACAGGTGACAGCTTGACAGGTAGACAAGTGAGTGACACTCTGACATGTGGTGCATTGTTGTCACCTGTCAAGTCAGTCAGTGAGGCGTGACAAGGCTTGACAACCTGTCAGCTTGACAGGTGACAGCTTGACAGGTAGACAAGTGAGTGACACTCTGACATGTGGTGCATTGTTGTCACCTGTCAAGTCAGTCAGTGAGGCGTGACAAGGCTTGACAACCTGTCAGCTTGACAGGTGACAGCTTGACAGGTAGACAAGTGAGTGACACTCTGACATGTGGTGCATTGTTGTCACCTGTCAAGTCAGTCAGTGAGGCGTGACAAGGCTTGACAACCTGTCAGCTTGACAGGTGACAGCTTGACAGGTAGACAAGTGAGTGACACTCTGACATGTGGTGCATTGTTGTCACCTGTCAAGTCAGTCAGTGAGGCGTGACAAGGCTTGACAACCTGTCAGCTTGACAGGTGACAGCTTGACAGGTAGACAAGTGAGTGACACTCTGACATGTGGTGCATTGTTGTCACCTGTCAAGTCAGTCAGTGAGGCGTGACAAGGCTTGACAACCTGTCAGCTTGACAGGTGACAGCTTGACAGGTAGACAAGTGAGTGACACTCTGACATGTGGTGCATTGTTGTCACCTGTCAAGTCAGTCAGTGAGGCGTGACAAGGCTTGACAACCTGTCAGCTTGACAGGTGACAGCTTGACAGGTAGACAAGTGAGTGACACTCTGACATGTGGTGCATTGTTGTCACCTGTCAAGTCAGTCAGTGAGGCGTGACAAGGCTTGACAACCTGTCAGCTTGACAGGTGACAGCTTGACAGGTAGACAAGTGAGTGACACTCTGACATGTGGTGCATTGTTGTCACCTGTCAAGTCAGTCAGTGAGGCGTGACAAGGCTTGACAACCTGTCAGCTTGACAGGTGACAGCTTGACAGGTAGACAAGTGAGTGACACTCTGACATGTGGTGCATTGTTGTCACCTTTCAAGTCAGTCAGTGAGGCGTGACAAGGCTTGACAACCTGTCAGCTTGACAGGTGACAGCTTGACAGGTAGACAAGTGAGTGACACTCTGACATGTGGTGCATTGTTGTCACCTGTCAAGTCAGTCAGTGAGGCGTGACAAGGCTTGACAACCTGTCAGCTTGACAGGTGACAGCTTGACAGGTAGACAAGTGAGTGACACTCTGACATGTGGTGCATTGTTGTCACCTGTCAAGTCAGTCAGTGAGGCGTGACAAGGCTTGACAACCTGTCAGCTTGACAGGTGACAGCTTGACAGGTAGACATGAGTGACACTCTGACATGTGGTGCATTGTTGTCACCTCAAGTCAGTCAGTGAGGCGTGACAAGGCTTGACAACCTGTCAGCTTGACAGGTGACAGCTTGACAGGTAGACAAGTGAGTGACACTCTGACATGTGGTGCATTGTTGTCACCTGTCAAGTCAGTCAGTCAGTGAGGAGTGACAAGGCTTGACAACCTGTCAGCTTGACAGGTGACAGCTTGACAGGTAGACAAGTGAGTGACACTCTGACATGTGGTGCATTGTTCACCGTCAAGTCAGTCAGTGAGGCGTGACAAGGCTTGACAACCTGTCAGCTTGACAGGTGACAGCTTGACAGGTAGACAAGTGAGTGACACTCTGACATGTGGTGCATTGTTGTCACCTGTCAAGTCAGTCAGTGAGGCGTGACAAGGCTTGACAACCTGTCAGCTTGACAGGTGACAGCTTGACAGGTAGACAAGTGAGTGACACTCTGACATGTGGTGCATTGTTGTCACCTGTCAAGTCAGTCAGTGAGGCGTGACAAGGCTTGACAACCTGTCAGCTTGACAGGTGACAGCTTGACAGGTAGACAAGTGAGTGACACTCTGACATGTGGTGCATTGTTGTCACCTGTCAAGTCAGTCAGTGAGGCGTGACAAGGCTTGACAACCTGTCAGCTTGACAGGTGACAGCTTGACAGGTAGACAAGTGAGTGACACTCTGACATGTGGTGCATTGTTGTCACCTGTCAAGTCAGTCAGTGAGGCGTGACAAGGCTTGACAACCTGTCAGCTTGACAGGTGACAGCTTGACAGGTAGACAAGTGAGTGACACTCTGACATGTGGTGCATTGTTGTCACCTGTCAAGTCAGTCAGTGAGGCGTGACAAGGCTTGACAACCTGTCAGCTTGACAGGTGACAGCTTGACAGGTAGACAAGTGAGTGACACTCTGACATGTGGTGCATTGTTTTCACCTGTCAAGTCAGTCAGTGAGGCGTGACAAGGCTTGACAACCTGTCAGCTTGACAGGTGACAGCTTGACAGTAGACAAGTGAGTGACACTCTGACATGTGGCATTGTTGTCACCTGTCAAGTCAGTCAGTGAGGCGTGACAAGGCTTGACAACCTGTCAGCTTGACAGGTGACAGCTTGACAGGTAGACAAGTGAGTGACACTCTGACATGTGGTGCATTGTTGTCACCTGTCAAGTCAGTCAGTGAGGCGTGACAAGGCTTGACAACCTGTCAGCTTGACAGGTGACAGCTTGACAGGTAGACAAGTGAGTGACACTCTGACATGTGGTGCATTGTTGTCACCTGTCAAGTCAGTCAGTGAGGCGTGACAAGGCTTGACAACCTGTCAGCTTGACAGGTGACAGCTTGACAGGTAGACAAGTGAGTGACACTCTGACATGTGGTGCATTGTTGTCACCTGTCAAGTCAGTCAGTGAGGCGTGACAAGGCTTGACAACCTGTCAGCTTGACAGGTGACAGCTTGACAGGTAGACAAGTGAGTGACACTCTGACATGTGGTGCATTGTTGTCACCTGTCAAGTCAGTCAGTGAGGCGTGACAAGGCTTGACAACCTGTCAGCTTGACAGGTGACAGCTTGACAGGTAGACAAGTGAGTGACACTCTGACATGTGGTGCATTGTTGTCACCTGTCAAGTCAGTCAGTGAGGCGTGACAAGGCTTGACAACCTGTCAGCTTGACAGGTGACAAGTGAGTGACACTCTGACATGTGGTGCATTGTTGTCACCTGTCAATTCAGTCAGTGAGGCGTGACAAGGCTTGACAACCTGTCAGCTTGACAGGTGACAGCATGACAGGTAGACAAGTGAGTGACACTCTGACATGTGGTGCATTGTTGTCACCTGTCAAGTCAGTCAGTGAGGCGTGACAAGGCTTGACAACCTGTCAGCTTGACAGGTGACAGCTTGACAGGTAGACAAGTGAGTGACACTCTGACATGTGGTGCATTGTTGTCACCTGTCAAGTCAGTCAGTGAGGCGTGACAAGGCTTGACAACCTGTCAGCTTGACAGGTGACAGCTTGACAGGTAGACAAGTGAGTGACACTCTGACATGTGGTGCATTGTTGTCACCTGTCAAGTCAGTCAGTGAGGCGTGACAAGGCTTGACAACCTGTCAGCTTGACAGGTGACAGCTTGACAGGTAGACAAGTGAGTGACACTCTGACATGTGGTGCATTTTGTCACTGTCAAGTCAGTCAGTGAGCGTGACAAGGCTTGACAACCTGTCAGCTTGACAGGTGACAGCTTGACAGGTAGACAAGTGAGTGACACTCTGACATGTGGTGCATTGTTGTCACCTGTCAAGTCAGTCAGTGAGGCGTGACAAGGCTTGACAACCTGTCAGCTTGACAGGTGACAGCTTGACAGGTAGACAAGTGAGTGACACTCTGACATGTGGTGCATTGTTGTCACCTGTCAAGTCAGTCAGTGAGGCGTGACAAGGCTTGACACACTGTCAGCTTGACAGGTGACAGCTTGACAGGTAGACAAGTGAGTGACACTCTGACATGTGGTGCATTGTTGTCACCTGTCAAGTCAGTCAGTGAGGCGTGACAAGGCTTGACAACCTGTCAGCTTGACAGGTGACAGCTTGACAGGTAGACAAGTGAGTGACACTCTGACATGTGGTGCATTGTTGTCACCTGTCAAGTCAGTCAGTGAGGCGTGACAAGGCTTGACAACCTGTCAGCTTGACAGGTGACAGCTTGACAGGTAGACAAGTGAGTGACACTCTGACAGTGGTGCATTGTTGTCACCTGTCAAGTCAGTCAGTGAGGCGTGACAAGGCTTGACAACCTGTCAGCTTGACAGGTGACAGCTTGACAGGTAGACAGTGAGTGACACTCTGACATGTGGTGCATTGTTGTCACTGTCAAGTCAGTCAGTGAGGCGTGACAAGGCTTGACAACCTGTCAGCTTGACAGGTGACAGCTTGACAGGTAGACAAGTGAGTGACACTCTGACATGTGGTGCATTGTTGTCACCTCTCAAGTCAGTCAGTGAGGCGTGACAAGGCTTGACAACCTGTCAGCTTGACAGGTGACAGCTTGACAGGTAGACAAGTGAGTGACACTCTGACATGTGGTGCATTGTTGTCACCTCAAGTCAGTCAGTGAGGCGTGACAAGGCTTGACAACCTGTCAGCTTGACAGGTGACAGCTTGACAGGTAGACAAGTGAGTGACACTCTGACATGTGGTGCATTGTTGTCACCTGTCAAGTCAGTCAGTGAGGCGTGACAAGGCTTGACAACCTGTCAGCTTGACAGGTGACAGCTTGACAGGTAGACAAGTGAGTGACACTCTGACATGTGGTGCATTGTTGTCACTGTCAAGTCAGTCAGTGAGGCGACAAGGCTTGACAACCTGTCAGCTTGACAGGTGACAGCTTGACAGGTAGACAAGTGAGTGACACTCTGACATGTGGTGCCTTGTTGTCACCTCTCAAGTCAGTCAGTGAGGCGTGACAAGGCTTGACAACCTGTCAGCTTGACAGGTGACAGCTTGACAGTAGACAAGTGAGTGACACTCTGACATGTGGTGCATTGTTGTCACCTCAAGTCAGTCAGTGAGGCGTGACAAGGCTTGACAACCTGTCAGCTTGACAGGTGACAGCTTGACAGGTAGACAAGTGAGTGACACTCTGACATGTGGTGCATTGTTGTCACCTGTCATGTCAGTCAGTGAGGCGTGACAAGGCTTGACAACCTGTCAGCTTGACAGGTGACAGCTTTAAAGTTAGACAAGTGAGTGACGCTCTAACATGTGGTGCATTGTTGTCACCTCTCAAGTCAGTCAGTGAGGCGTGACAAGGCTTGACAACCTGTCAGCTTGACAGGTGACAGCTTGACAGGTAGACAAGTGAGTGACACTCTGACATGTGGTGCATTGTTGTCACCTGTCAAGTCAGTCAGTGAGGCGTGACAAGGCTTGACAACCTGTCAGCTTGACAGGTGACAGCTTGACAGGTAGACAAGTGAGTGACACTCTGACATTGGTGCATTGTTGTCACCTGTCAAGTCAGTCAGTGTGACAAGGCTTGACAACCTGTCAGCTTGACAGGTGACAGCTTGACAGGTAGACAAGTGAGTGACACTCTGACATGTGGTGCATTGTTGTCACCTGTCAAGTCATCAGTGAGCGTGACAAGGCTTGACAACCTGTCAGCTTGACAGGTGACAGCTTGACAGGTAGACAGTGAGTGACACTCTGACATGTGGTGCATTGTTGTCACCTTCAAGTCAGTCAGTGAGGCGTGACAAGGCTTGACAACCTGTCAGCTTGACAGGTGACAGCTTGACAGGTAGACAAGTGAGTGACACTCTGACATGTGGTGCATTGTTGTCACTGTCAAGTCAGTCAGTGAGGCGTGACAAGGCTTGACAACCTGTCAGCTTGACAGGTGACAGCTTGACAGGTAGACAAGTGAGTGACACTCTGACATGTGGTGCATTGTTGTCACCTGTCAAGTCAGTCAGTGAGGCGTGACAAGGCTTGACAACCTGTCAGCTTGACAGGTGACAGCTTGACAGGTAGACAAGTGAGTGACACTCTGACATGTGGTGCATTGTTGTCACCTGTCAAGTCAGTCAGTGAGGCGTGACAAGGCTTGACAACCTGTCAGCTTGACAGGTGACAGCTTGACAGGTAGACAAGTGAGTGACACTCTGACATGTGGTGCATTGTTGTCACCTGTCAAGTCAGTCAGTGAGGCTTGGCAAGGCTTGACAACCTGTCAGCTTGACAGTGACAGCTTGACAGGTAGACAGTGAGTGACACTCTGACATGTGGTGCATTGTTGTCACCTGTCAAGCAGTCAGTGAGGCGTGACAAGGCTTGACAACCTGTCAGCTTGACAGGTGACAGCTTGACAGGTAGACAAGTGAGTGACACTCTGACATGTGGTGCTTGTTGTCACCTGTCAAGTCAGTCAGTGAGGCGTGACAAGGCTTGACAACCTGTCAGCTTGACAGGTGACAGCTTGACAGGTAGACAAGTGAGTGACACTCTGACATGTGGTGCATTGTTGTCACCTGTCAAGTCAGTCAGTGGAGGCGTGACAAGGCTTGACAACCTGTCAGCTTGACAGGTGACAGCTTGACAGGTAGACAAGTGAGTGACACTCTGACATGTGGTGCATTGTTGTCACCTGTCAAGTCAGTCAGTGAGGCGTGACAAGGCTTGACAACCTGTCAGCTTGACAGGTGACAGCTTGACAGGTAGACAAGTGAGTGACACTCTGACATGTGGTGCATTGTTGTCACCTGTCAAGTCAGTCAGTGAGGCTTGACAAGGCTTGACAACCTGTCAGCTTGACAGGTGACAGCTTGACAGGTAGACAAGTGAGTGACACTCTGACATGTGGTGCATTGTTGTCACCTGTCAAGTCAGTCAGTGAGGCGTGACAAGGCTTGACAACCTGTCAGCTTGACAGGTGACAGCTTGACAGGTAAGACAGTGAGTGACACTCTGACATGTGGTGCATTTTGTCACCTGTCAAGTCATCAGTGAGGCGTGACAAGGCTTGACAACCTGTCAGCTTTGACAGGTGACAGCTTGACATGTAGACAAGTGAGTGACACTCTGACATGTGGTGCATTGTGTCACCTGTCAGTCAGTCAGTTGAGTGAGGCGTGACAGGCTTGACAACCTGTCAGCTTGACAGGTGACAGCTTGACAGGTAGACAAGTGAGTGAACACTGACATGTGGTCATTGTTGTCACCTGTCAAGTCAGTCAGTGAGGCGTGACAAGGCTTGACAACCTGTCAGCTTGACAGGTGACAGCTTGACAGG
>MRSW03000441.1:0-32663 GCA_001923025.3 Taenia multiceps
TTGTCACCTGTCAGTCAGTCAGTGAGGCGTGACAGGCTTGACAACCTGTCAGCTTGACAGGTGACTTGACAGGTAGACAAGTGAGTGACACTCTGACATGTGGTGCATTTTGTCACCTGTCAAGTCAGTCAGTGAGGCGTGACAAGGCTTGACAACCTGTCAGCTTGACAGGTGACAGCTTGACAGGTAGACAAGTGAGTGACACTCTGACATGTGGTGCATTGTTGTCACCTGTCAAGTCAGTCAGTGAGGCGTGACAAGGCTTGACAACCTGTCAGCTTGACAGGTGACAGCTTGACAGGTAGACAAGTGAGTGACACTCTGACATGTGGTGCATTGTTGTCACCTGTCAAGTCAGTCAGTGAGGCGTGACAAGGCTTGACAACCTGTCAGCTTGACAGGTGACAGCTTGACAGGTAGACAAGTGAGTGACACTCTGACATGTGGTGCATTGTTGTCACCTGTCAAGTCAGTCAGTGAGGCGTGACAAGGCTTGACAACCTGTCAGCTTGACAGGTGACAGCTTGACAGGTAGACAAGTGAGTGACACTCTGACATGTGGTGCATTGTTGTCACCTGTCAAGTCAGTCAGTGAGGCGTGACAAGGCTTGACAACCTGTCAGCTTGACAGGTGACAGCTTGACAGGTAGACAAGTGAGTGACACTCTGACATGTGGTGCATTGTTGTCACCTGTCAAGTCAGTCAGTGAGGCGTGACAAGGCTTGACAACCTGTCAGCTTGACAGGTGACAGCTTGACAGGTAGACAAGTGAGTGACACTCTGACATGTGGTGCATTGTTGTCACCTGTCAAGTCAGTCAGTGAGGCGTGACAAGGCTTGACAACCTGTCAGCTTGACAGGTGACAGCTTGACAGGTAGACAAGTGAGTGACACTCTGACATGTGGTGCATTGTTGTCACCTGTCAAGTCAGTCAGTGAGGCGTGACAAGGCTTGACAACCTGTCAGCTTGACAGGTGACAGCTTGACAGGTAGACAAGTGAGTGACACTCTGACATGTGGTGCATTGTTGTCACCTGTCAAGTCAGTCAGTGAGGCGTGACAAGGCTTGACAACCTGTCAGCTTGACAGGTGACAGCTTGACAGGTAGACAAGTGAGTGACACTCTGACATGTGGTGCATTGTTGTCACCTGTCAAGTCAGTCAGTGAGGCGTGACAAGGCTTGACAACCTGTCAGCTTGACAGGTGACAGCTTGACAGGTAGACAAGTGAGTGACACTCTGACATGTGGTGCATTGTTGTCACCTGTCAAGTCAGTCAGTGAGGCGTGACAAGGCTTGACAACCTGTCAGCTTGACAGGTGACAGCTTGACAGGTAGACAAGTGAGTGACACTCTGACATGTGGTGCATTGTTGTCACCTGTCAAGTCAGTCAGTGAGGCGTGACAAGGCTTGACAACCTGTCAGCTTGACAGGTGACAGCTTGACAGGTAGACAAGTGAGTGACACTCTGACATGTGGTGCATTGTTGTCACCTGTCAAGTCAGTCAGTGAGGCGTGACAAGGCTTGACAACCTGTCAGCTTGACAGGTGACAGCTTGACAGGTAGACAAGTGAGTGACACTCTGACATGTGGTGCATTGTTGTCACCTGTCAAGTCAGTCAGTGAGGCGTGACAAGGCTTGACAACCTGTCAGCTTGACAGGTGACAGCTTGACAGGTAGACAAGTGAGTGACACTCTGACATGTGGTGCATTGTTGTCACCTGTCAAGTCAGTCAGTGAGGCGTGACAAGGCTTGACAACCTGTCAGCTTGACAGGTGACAGCTTGACAGGTAGACAAGTGAGTGACACTCTGACATGTGGTGCATTGTTGTCACCTGTCAAGTCAGTCAGTGAGGCGTGACAAGGCTTGACAACCTGTCAGCTTGACAGGTGACAGCTTGACAGGTAGACAAGTGAGTGACACTCTGACATGTGGTGCATTGTTGTCACCTGTCAAGTCAGTCAGTGAGGCGTGACAAGGCTTGACAACCTGTCAGCTTGACAGGTGACAGCTTGACAGGTAGACAAGTGAGTGACACTCTGACATGTGGTGCATTGTTGTCACCTGTCAAGTCAGTCAGTGAGGCGTGACAAGGCTTGACAACCTGTCAGCTTGACAGGTGACAGCTTGACAGGTAGACAAGTGAGTGACACTCTGACATGTGGTGCATTGTTGTCACCTGTCAAGTCAGTCAGTGAGGCGTGACAAGGCTTGACAACCTGTCAGCTTGACAGGTGACAGCTTGACAGGTAGACAAGTGAGTGACACTCTGACATGTGGTGCATTGTTGTCACCTGTCAAGTCAGTCAGTGAGGCGTGACAAGGCTTGACAACCTGTCAGCTTGACAGGTGACAGCTTGACAGGTAGACAAGTGAGTGACACTCTGACATGTGGTGCATTGTTGTCACCTGTCAAGTCAGTCAGTGAGGCGTGACAAGGCTTGACAACCTGTCAGCTTGACAGGTGACAGCTTGACAGGTAGACAAGTGAGTGACACTCTGACATGTGGTGCATTGTTGTCACCTGTCAAGTCAGTCAGTGAGGCGTGACAAGGCTTGACAACCTGTCAGCTTGACAGGTGACAGCTTGACAGGTAGACAAGTGAGTGACACTCTGACATGTGGTGCATTGTTGTCACCTGTCAAGTCAGTCAGTGAGGCGTGACAAGGCTTGACAACCTGTCAGCTTGACAGGTGACAGCTTGACAGGTAGACAAGTGAGTGACACTCTGACATGTGGTGCATTGTTGTCACCTGTCAAGTCAGTCAGTGAGGCGTGACAAGGCTTGACAACCTGTCAGCTTGACAGGTGACAGCTTGACAGGTAGACAAGTGAGTGACACTCTGACATGTGGTGCATTGTTGTCACCTGTCAAGTCAGTCAGTGAGGCGTGACAAGGCTTGACAACCTGTCAGCTTGACAGGTGACAGCTTGACAGGTAGACAAGTGAGTGACACTCTGACATGTGGTGCATTGTTGTCACCTGTCAAGTCAGTCAGTGAGGCGTGACAAGGCTTGACAACCTGTCAGCTTGACAGGTGACAGCTTGACAGGTAGACAAGTGAGTGACACTCTGACATGTGGTGCATTGTTGTCACCTGTCAAGTCAGTCAGTGAGGCGTGACAAGGCTTGACAACCTGTCAGCTTGACAGGTGACAGCTTGACAGGTAGACAAGTGAGTGACACTCTGACATGTGGTGCATTGTTGTCACCTGTCAAGTCAGTCAGTGAGGCGTGACAAGGCTTGACAACCTGTCAGCTTGACAGGTGACAGCTTGACAGGTAGACAAGTGAGTGACACTCTGACATGTGGTGCATTGTTGTCACCTGTCAAGTCAGTCAGTGAGGCGTGACAAGGCTTGACAACCTGTCAGCTTGACAGGTGACAGCTTGACAGGTAGACAAGTGAGTGACACTCTGACATGTGGTGCATTGTTGTCACCTGTCAAGTCAGTCAGTGAGGCGTGACAAGGCTTGACAACCTGTCAGCTTGACAGGTGACAGCTTGACAGGTAGACAAGTGAGTGACACTCTGACATGTGGTGCATTGTTGTCACCTGTCAAGTCAGTCAGTGAGGCGTGACAAGGCTTGACAACCTGTCAGCTTGACAGGTGACAGCTTGACAGGTAGACAAGTGAGTGACACTCTGACATGTGGTGCATTGTTGTCACCTGTCAAGTCAGTCAGTGAGGCGTGACAAGGCTTGACAACCTGTCAGCTTGACAGGTGACAGCTTGACAGGTAGACAAGTGAGTGACACTCTGACATGTGGTGCATTGTTGTCACCTGTCAAGTCAGTCAGTGAGGCGTGACAAGGCTTGACAACCTGTCAGCTTGACAGGTGACAGCTTGACAGGTAGACAAGTGAGTGACACTCTGACATGTGGTGCATTGTTGTCACCTGTCAAGTCAGTCAGTGAGGCGTGACAAGGCTTGACAACCTGTCAGCTTGACAGGTGACAGCTTGACAGGTAGACAAGTGAGTGACACTCTGACATGTGGTGCATTGTTGTCACCTGTCAAGTCAGTCAGTGAGGCGTGACAAGGCTTGACAACCTGTCAGCTTGACAGGTGACAGCTTGACAGGTAGACAAGTGAGTGACACTCTGACATGTGGTGCATTGTTGTCACCTGTCAAGTCAGTCAGTGAGGCGTGACAAGGCTTGACAACCTGTCAGCTTGACAGGTGACAGCTTGACAGGTAGACAAGTGAGTGACACTCTGACATGTGGTGCATTGTTGTCACCTGTCAAGTCAGTCAGTGAGGCGTGACAAGGCTTGACAACCTGTCAGCTTGACAGGTGACAGCTTGACAGGTAGACAAGTGAGTGACACTCTGACATGTGGTGCATTGTTGTCACCTGTCAAGTCAGTCAGTGAGGCGTGACAAGGCTTGACAACCTGTCAGCTTGACAGGTGACAGCTTGACAGGTAGACAAGTGAGTGACACTCTGACATGTGGTGCATTGTTGTCACCTGTCAAGTCAGTCAGTGAGGCGTGACAAGGCTTGACAACCTGTCAGCTTGACAGGTGACAGCTTGACAGGTAGACAAGTGAGTGACACTCTGACATGTGGTGCATTGTTGTCACCTGTCAAGTCAGTCAGTGAGGCGTGACAAGGCTTGACAACCTGTCAGCTTGACAGGTGACAGCTTGACAGGTAGACAAGTGAGTGACACTCTGACATGTGGTGCATTGTTGTCACCTGTCAAGTCAGTCAGTGAGGCGTGACAAGGCTTGACAACCTGTCAGCTTGACAGGTGACAGCTTGACAGGTAGACAAGTGAGTGACACTCTGACATGTGGTGCATTGTTGTCACCTGTCAAGTCAGTCAGTGAGGCGTGACAAGGCTTGACAACCTGTCAGCTTGACAGGTGACAGCTTGACAGGTAGACAAGTGAGTGACACTCTGACATGTGGTGCATTGTTGTCACCTGTCAAGTCAGTCAGTGAGGCGTGACAAGGCTTGACAACCTGTCAGCTTGACAGGTGACAGCTTGACAGGTAGACAAGTGAGTGACACTCTGACATGTGGTGCATTGTTGTCACCTGTCAAGTCAGTCAGTGAGGCGTGACAAGGCTTGACAACCTGTCAGCTTGACAGGTGACAGCTTGACAGGTAGACAAGTGAGTGACACTCTGACATGTGGTGCATTGTTGTCACCTGTCAAGTCAGTCAGTGAGGCGTGACAAGGCTTGACAACCTGTCAGCTTGACAGGTGACAGCTTGACAGGTAGACAAGTGAGTGACACTCTGACATGTGGTGCATTGTTGTCACCTGTCAAGTCAGTCAGTGAGGCGTGACAAGGCTTGACAACCTGTCAGCTTGACAGGTGACAGCTTGACAGGTAGACAAGTGAGTGACACTCTGACATGTGGTGCATTGTTGTCACCTGTCAAGTCAGTCAGTGAGGCGTGACAAGGCTTGACAACCTGTCAGCTTGACAGGTGACAGCTTGACAGGTAGACAAGTGAGTGACACTCTGACATGTGGTGCATTGTTGTCACCTGTCAAGTCAGTCAGTGAGGCGTGACAAGGCTTGACAACCTGTCAGCTTGACAGGTGACAGCTTGACAGGTAGACAAGTGAGTGACACTCTGACATGTGGTGCATTGTTGTCACCTGTCAAGTCAGTCAGTGAGGCGTGACAAGGCTTGACAACCTGTCAGCTTGACAGGTGACAGCTTGACAGGTAGACAAGTGAGTGACACTCTGACATGTGGTGCATTGTTGTCACCTGTCAAGTCAGTCAGTGAGGCGTGACAAGGCTTGACAACCTGTCAGCTTGACAGGTGACAGCTTGACAGGTAGACAAGTGAGTGACACTCTGACATGTGGTGCATTGTTGTCACCTGTCAAGTCAGTCAGTGAGGCGTGACAAGGCTTGACAACCTGTCAGCTTGACAGGTGACAGCTTGACAGGTAGACAAGTGAGTGACACTCTGACATGTGGTGCATTGTTGTCACCTGTCAAGTCAGTCAGTGAGGCGTGACAAGGCTTGACAACCTGTCAGCTTGACAGGTGACAGCTTGACAGGTAGACAAGTGAGTGACACTCTGACATGTGGTGCATTGTTGTCACCTGTCAAGTCAGTCAGTGAGGCGTGACAAGGCTTGACAACCTGTCAGCTTGACAGGTGACAGCTTGACAGGTAGACAAGTGAGTGACACTCTGACATGTGGTGCATTGTTGTCACCTGTCAAGTCAGTCAGTGAGGCGTGACAAGGCTTGACAACCTGTCAGCTTGACAGGTGACAGCTTGACAGGTAGACAAGTGAGTGACACTCTGACATGTGGTGCATTGTTGTCACCTGTCAAGTCAGTCAGTGAGGCGTGACAAGGCTTGACAACCTGTCAGCTTGACAGGTGACAGCTTGACAGGTAGACAAGTGAGTGACACTCTGACATGTGGTGCATTGTTGTCACCTGTCAAGTCAGTCAGTGAGGCGTGACAAGGCTTGACAACCTGTCAGCTTGACAGGTGACAGCTTGACAGGTAGACAAGTGAGTGACACTCTGACATGTGGTGCATTGTTGTCACCTGTCAAGTCAGTCAGTGAGGCGTGACAAGGCTTGACAACCTGTCAGCTTGACAGGTGACAGCTTGACAGGTAGACAAGTGAGTGACACTCTGACATGTGGTGCATTGTTGTCACCTGTCAAGTCAGTCAGTGAGGCGTGACAAGGCTTGACAACCTGTCAGCTTGACAGGTGACAGCTTGACAGGTAGACAAGTGAGTGACACTCTGACATGTGGTGCATTGTTGTCACCTGTCAAGTCAGTCAGTGAGGCGTGACAAGGCTTGACAACCTGTCAGCTTGACAGGTGACAGCTTGACAGGTAGACAAGTGAGTGACACTCTGACATGTGGTGCATTGTTGTCACCTGTCAAGTCAGTCAGTGAGGCGTGACAAGGCTTGACAACCTGTCAGCTTGACAGGTGACAGCTTGACAGGTAGACAAGTGAGTGACACTCTGACATGTGGTGCATTGTTGTCACCTGTCAAGTCAGTCAGTGAGGCGTGACAAGGCTTGACAACCTGTCAGCTTGACAGGTGACAGCTTGACAGGTAGACAAGTGAGTGACACTCTGACATGTGGTGCATTGTTGTCACCTGTCAAGTCAGTCAGTGAGGCGTGACAAGGCTTGACAACCTGTCAGCTTGACAGGTGACAGCTTGACAGGTAGACAAGTGAGTGACACTCTGACATGTGGTGCATTGTTGTCACCTGTCAAGTCAGTCAGTGAGGCGTGACAAGGCTTGACAACCTGTCAGCTTGACAGGTGACAGCTTGACAGGTAGACAAGTGAGTGACACTCTGACATGTGGTGCATTGTTGTCACCTGTCAAGTCAGTCAGTGAGGCGTGACAAGGCTTGACAACCTGTCAGCTTGACAGGTGACAGCTTGACAGGTAGACAAGTGAGTGACACTCTGACATGTGGTGCATTGTTGTCACCTGTCAAGTCAGTCAGTGAGGCGTGACAAGGCTTGACAACCTGTCAGCTTGACAGGTGACAGCTTGACAGGTAGACAAGTGAGTGACACTCTGACATGTGGTGCATTGTTGTCACCTGTCAAGTCAGTCAGTGAGGCGTGACAAGGCTTGACAACCTGTCAGCTTGACAGGTGACAGCTTGACAGGTAGACAAGTGAGTGACACTCTGACATGTGGTGCATTGTTGTCACCTGTCAAGTCAGTCAGTGAGGCGTGACAAGGCTTGACAACCTGTCAGCTTGACAGGTGACAGCTTGACAGGTAGACAAGTGAGTGACACTCTGACATGTGGTGCATTGTTGTCACCTGTCAAGTCAGTCAGTGAGGCGTGACAAGGCTTGACAACCTGTCAGCTTGACAGGTGACAGCTTGACAGGTAGACAAGTGAGTGACACTCTGACATGTGGTGCATTGTTGTCACCTGTCAAGTCAGTCAGTGAGGCGTGACAAGGCTTGACAACCTGTCAGCTTGACAGGTGACAGCTTGACAGGTAGACAAGTGAGTGACACTCTGACATGTGGTGCATTGTTGTCACCTGTCAAGTCAGTCAGTGAGGCGTGACAAGGCTTGACAACCTGTCAGCTTGACAGGTGACAGCTTGACAGGTAGACAAGTGAGTGACACTCTGACATGTGGTGCATTGTTGTCACCTGTCAAGTCAGTCAGTGAGGCGTGACAAGGCTTGACAACCTGTCAGCTTGACAGGTGACAGCTTGACAGGTAGACAAGTGAGTGACACTCTGACATGTGGTGCATTGTTGTCACCTGTCAAGTCAGTCAGTGAGGCGTGACAAGGCTTGACAACCTGTCAGCTTGACAGGTGACAGCTTGACAGGTAGACAAGTGAGTGACACTCTGACATGTGGTGCATTGTTGTCACCTGTCAAGTCAGTCAGTGAGGCGTGACAAGGCTTGACAACCTGTCAGCTTGACAGGTGACAGCTTGACAGGTAGACAAGTGAGTGACACTCTGACATGTGGTGCATTGTTGTCACCTGTCAAGTCAGTCAGTGAGGCGTGACAAGGCTTGACAACCTGTCAGCTTGACAGGTGACAGCTTGACAGGTAGACAAGTGAGTGACACTCTGACATGTGGTGCATTGTTGTCACCTGTCAAGTCAGTCAGTGAGGCGTGACAAGGCTTGACAACCTGTCAGCTTGACAGGTGACAGCTTGACAGGTAGACAAGTGAGTGACACTCTGACATGTGGTGCATTGTTGTCACCTGTCAAGTCAGTCAGTGAGGCGTGACAAGGCTTGACAACCTGTCAGCTTGACAGGTGACAGCTTGACAGGTAGACAAGTGAGTGACACTCTGACATGTGGTGCATTGTTGTCACCTGTCAAGTCAGTCAGTGAGGCGTGACAAGGCTTGACAACCTGTCAGCTTGACAGGTGACAGCTTGACAGGTAGACAAGTGAGTGACACTCTGACATGTGGTGCATTGTTGTCACCTGTCAAGTCAGTCAGTGAGGCGTGACAAGGCTTGACAACCTGTCAGCTTGACAGGTGACAGCTTGACAGGTAGACAAGTGAGTGACACTCTGACATGTGGTGCATTGTTGTCACCTGTCAAGTCAGTCAGTGAGGCGTGACAAGGCTTGACAACCTGTCAGCTTGACAGGTGACAGCTTGACAGGTAGACAAGTGAGTGACACTCTGACATGTGGTGCATTGTTGTCACCTGTCAAGTCAGTCAGTGAGGCGTGACAAGGCTTGACAACCTGTCAGCTTGACAGGTGACAGCTTGACAGGTAGACAAGTGAGTGACACTCTGACATGTGGTGCATTGTTGTCACCTGTCAAGTCAGTCAGTGAGGCGTGACAAGGCTTGACAACCTGTCAGCTTGACAGGTGACAGCTTGACAGGTAGACAAGTGAGTGACACTCTGACATGTGGTGCATTGTTGTCACCTGTCAAGTCAGTCAGTGAGGCGTGACAAGGCTTGACAACCTGTCAGCTTGACAGGTGACAGCTTGACAGGTAGACAAGTGAGTGACACTCTGACATGTGGTGCATTGTTGTCACCTGTCAAGTCAGTCAGTGAGGCGTGACAAGGCTTGACAACCTGTCAGCTTGACAGGTGACAGCTTGACAGGTAGACAAGTGAGTGACACTCTGACATGTGGTGCATTGTTGTCACCTGTCAAGTCAGTCAGTGAGGCGTGACAAGGCTTGACAACCTGTCAGCTTGACAGGTGACAGCTTGACAGGTAGACAAGTGAGTGACACTCTGACATGTGGTGCATTGTTGTCACCTGTCAAGTCAGTCAGTGAGGCGTGACAAGGCTTGACAACCTGTCAGCTTGACAGGTGACAGCTTGACAGGTAGACAAGTGAGTGACACTCTGACATGTGGTGCATTGTTGTCACCTGTCAAGTCAGTCAGTGAGGCGTGACAAGGCTTGACAACCTGTCAGCTTGACAGGTGACAGCTTGACAGGTAGACAAGTGAGTGACACTCTGACATGTGGTGCATTGTTGTCACCTGTCAAGTCAGTCAGTGAGGCGTGACAAGGCTTGACAACCTGTCAGCTTGACAGGTGACAGCTTGACAGGTAGACAAGTGAGTGACACTCTGACATGTGGTGCATTGTTGTCACCTGTCAAGTCAGTCAGTGAGGCGTGACAAGGCTTGACAACCTGTCAGCTTGACAGGTGACAGCTTGACAGGTAGACAAGTGAGTGACACTCTGACATGTGGTGCATTGTTGTCACCTGTCAAGTCAGTCAGTGAGGCGTGACAAGGCTTGACAACCTGTCAGCTTGACAGGTGACAGCTTGACAGGTAGACAAGTGAGTGACACTCTGACATGTGGTGCATTGTTGTCACCTGTCAAGTCAGTCAGTGAGGCGTGACAAGGCTTGACAACCTGTCAGCTTGACAGGTGACAGCTTGACAGGTAGACAAGTGAGTGACACTCTGACATGTGGTGCATTGTTGTCACCTGTCAAGTCAGTCAGTGAGGCGTGACAAGGCTTGACAACCTGTCAGCTTGACAGGTGACAGCTTGACAGGTAGACAAGTGAGTGACACTCTGACATGTGGTGCATTGTTGTCACCTGTCAAGTCAGTCAGTGAGGCGTGACAAGGCTTGACAACCTGTCAGCTTGACAGGTGACAGCTTGACAGGTAGACAAGTGAGTGACACTCTGACATGTGGTGCATTGTTGTCACCTGTCAAGTCAGTCAGTGAGGCGTGACAAGGCTTGACAACCTGTCAGCTTGACAGGTGACAGCTTGACAGGTAGACAAGTGAGTGACACTCTGACATGTGGTGCATTGTTGTCACCTGTCAAGTCAGTCAGTGAGGCGTGACAAGGCTTGACAACCTGTCAGCTTGACAGGTGACAGCTTGACAGGTAGACAAGTGAGTGACACTCTGACATGTGGTGCATTGTTGTCACCTGTCAAGTCAGTCAGTGAGGCGTGACAAGGCTTGACAACCTGTCAGCTTGACAGGTGACAGCTTGACAGGTAGACAAGTGAGTGACACTCTGACATGTGGTGCATTGTTGTCACCTGTCAAGTCAGTCAGTGAGGCGTGACAAGGCTTGACAACCTGTCAGCTTGACAGGTGACAGCTTGACAGGTAGACAAGTGAGTGACACTCTGACATGTGGTGCATTGTTGTCACCTGTCAAGTCAGTCAGTGAGGCGTGACAAGGCTTGACAACCTGTCAGCTTGACAGGTGACAGCTTGACAGGTAGACAAGTGAGTGACACTCTGACATGTGGTGCATTGTTGTCACCTGTCAAGTCAGTCAGTGAGGCGTGACAAGGCTTGACAACCTGTCAGCTTGACAGGTGACAGCTTGACAGGTAGACAAGTGAGTGACACTCTGACATGTGGTGCATTGTTGTCACCTGTCAAGTCAGTCAGTGAGGCGTGACAAGGCTTGACAACCTGTCAGCTTGACAGGTGACAGCTTGACAGGTAGACAAGTGAGTGACACTCTGACATGTGGTGCATTGTTGTCACCTGTCAAGTCAGTCAGTGAGGCGTGACAAGGCTTGACAACCTGTCAGCTTGACAGGTGACAGCTTGACAGGTAGACAAGTGAGTGACACTCTGACATGTGGTGCATTGTTGTCACCTGTCAAGTCAGTCAGTGAGGCGTGACAAGGCTTGACAACCTGTCAGCTTGACAGGTGACAGCTTGACAGGTAGACAAGTGAGTGACACTCTGACATGTGGTGCATTGTTGTCACCTGTCAAGTCAGTCAGTGAGGCGTGACAAGGCTTGACAACCTGTCAGCTTGACAGGTGACAGCTTGACAGGTAGACAAGTGAGTGACACTCTGACATGTGGTGCATTGTTGTCACCTGTCAAGTCAGTCAGTGAGGCGTGACAAGGCTTGACAACCTGTCAGCTTGACAGGTGACAGCTTGACAGGTAGACAAGTGAGTGACACTCTGACATGTGGTGCATTGTTGTCACCTGTCAAGTCAGTCAGTGAGGCGTGACAAGGCTTGACAACCTGTCAGCTTGACAGGTGACAGCTTGACAGGTAGACAAGTGAGTGACACTCTGACATGTGGTGCATTGTTGTCACCTGTCAAGTCAGTCAGTGAGGCGTGACAAGGCTTGACAACCTGTCAGCTTGACAGGTGACAGCTTGACAGGTAGACAAGTGAGTGACACTCTGACATGTGGTGCATTGTTGTCACCTGTCAAGTCAGTCAGTGAGGCGTGACAAGGCTTGACAACCTGTCAGCTTGACAGGTGACAGCTTGACAGGTAGACAAGTGAGTGACACTCTGACATGTGGTGCATTGTTGTCACCTGTCAAGTCAGTCAGTGAGGCGTGACAAGGCTTGACAACCTGTCAGCTTGACAGGTGACAGCTTGACAGGTAGACAAGTGAGTGACACTCTGACATGTGGTGCATTGTTGTCACCTGTCAAGTCAGTCAGTGAGGCGTGACAAGGCTTGACAACCTGTCAGCTTGACAGGTGACAGCTTGACAGGTAGACAAGTGAGTGACACTCTGACATGTGGTGCATTGTTGTCACCTGTCAAGTCAGTCAGTGAGGCGTGACAAGGCTTGACAACCTGTCAGCTTGACAGGTGACAGCTTGACAGGTAGACAAGTGAGTGACACTCTGACATGTGGTGCATTGTTGTCACCTGTCAAGTCAGTCAGTGAGGCGTGACAAGGCTTGACAACCTGTCAGCTTGACAGGTGACAGCTTGACAGGTAGACAAGTGAGTGACACTCTGACATGTGGTGCATTGTTGTCACCTGTCAAGTCAGTCAGTGAGGCGTGACAAGGCTTGACAACCTGTCAGCTTGACAGGTGACAGCTTGACAGGTAGACAAGTGAGTGACACTCTGACATGTGGTGCATTGTTGTCACCTGTCAAGTCAGTCAGTGAGGCGTGACAAGGCTTGACAACCTGTCAGCTTGACAGGTGACAGCTTGACAGGTAGACAAGTGAGTGACACTCTGACATGTGGTGCATTGTTGTCACCTGTCAAGTCAGTCAGTGAGGCGTGACAAGGCTTGACAACCTGTCAGCTTGACAGGTGACAGCTTGACAGGTAGACAAGTGAGTGACACTCTGACATGTGGTGCATTGTTGTCACCTGTCAAGTCAGTCAGTGAGGCGTGACAAGGCTTGACAACCTGTCAGCTTGACAGGTGACAGCTTGACAGGTAGACAAGTGAGTGACACTCTGACATGTGGTGCATTGTTGTCACCTGTCAAGTCAGTCAGTGAGGCGTGACAAGGCTTGACAACCTGTCAGCTTGACAGGTGACAGCTTGACAGGTAGACAAGTGAGTGACACTCTGACATGTGGTGCATTGTTGTCACCTGTCAAGTCAGTCAGTGAGGCGTGACAAGGCTTGACAACCTGTCAGCTTGACAGGTGACAGCTTGACAGGTAGACAAGTGAGTGACACTCTGACATGTGGTGCATTGTTGTCACCTGTCAAGTCAGTCAGTGAGGCGTGACAAGGCTTGACAACCTGTCAGCTTGACAGGTGACAGCTTGACAGGTAGACAAGTGAGTGACACTCTGACATGTGGTGCATTGTTGTCACCTGTCAAGTCAGTCAGTGAGGCGTGACAAGGCTTGACAACCTGTCAGCTTGACAGGTGACAGCTTGACAGGTAGACAAGTGAGTGACACTCTGACATGTGGTGCATTGTTGTCACCTGTCAAGTCAGTCAGTGAGGCGTGACAAGGCTTGACAACCTGTCAGCTTGACAGGTGACAGCTTGACAGGTAGACAAGTGAGTGACACTCTGACATGTGGTGCATTGTTGTCACCTGTCAAGTCAGTCAGTGAGGCGTGACAAGGCTTGACAACCTGTCAGCTTGACAGGTGACAGCTTGACAGGTAGACAAGTGAGTGACACTCTGACATGTGGTGCATTGTTGTCACCTGTCAAGTCAGTCAGTGAGGCGTGACAAGGCTTGACAACCTGTCAGCTTGACAGGTGACAGCTTGACAGGTAGACAAGTGAGTGACACTCTGACATGTGGTGCATTGTTGTCACCTGTCAAGTCAGTCAGTGAGGCGTGACAAGGCTTGACAACCTGTCAGCTTGACAGGTGACAGCTTGACAGGTAGACAAGTGAGTGACACTCTGACATGTGGTGCATTGTTGTCACCTGTCAAGTCAGTCAGTGAGGCGTGACAAGGCTTGACAACCTGTCAGCTTGACAGGTGACAGCTTGACAGGTAGACAAGTGAGTGACACTCTGACATGTGGTGCATTGTTGTCACCTGTCAAGTCAGTCAGTGAGGCGTGACAAGGCTTGACAACCTGTCAGCTTGACAGGTGACAGCTTGACAGGTAGACAAGTGAGTGACACTCTGACATGTGGTGCATTGTTGTCACCTGTCAAGTCAGTCAGTGAGGCGTGACAAGGCTTGACAACCTGTCAGCTTGACAGGTGACAGCTTGACAGGTAGACAAGTGAGTGACACTCTGACATGTGGTGCATTGTTGTCACCTGTCAAGTCAGTCAGTGAGGCGTGACAAGGCTTGACAACCTGTCAGCTTGACAGGTGACAGCTTGACAGGTAGACAAGTGAGTGACACTCTGACATGTGGTGCATTGTTGTCACCTGTCAAGTCAGTCAGTGAGGCGTGACAAGGCTTGACAACCTGTCAGCTTGACAGGTGACAGCTTGACAGGTAGACAAGTGAGTGACACTCTGACATGTGGTGCATTGTTGTCACCTGTCAAGTCAGTCAGTGAGGCGTGACAAGGCTTGACAACCTGTCAGCTTGACAGGTGACAGCTTGACAGGTAGACAAGTGAGTGACACTCTGACATGTGGTGCATTGTTGTCACCTGTCAAGTCAGTCAGTGAGGCGTGACAAGGCTTGACAACCTGTCAGCTTGACAGGTGACAGCTTGACAGGTAGACAAGTGAGTGACACTCTGACATGTGGTGCATTGTTGTCACCTGTCAAGTCAGTCAGTGAGGCGTGACAAGGCTTGACAACCTGTCAGCTTGACAGGTGACAGCTTGACAGGTAGACAAGTGAGTGACACTCTGACATGTGGTGCATTGTTGTCACCTGTCAAGTCAGTCAGTGAGGCGTGACAAGGCTTGACAACCTGTCAGCTTGACAGGTGACAGCTTGACAGGTAGACAAGTGAGTGACACTCTGACATGTGGTGCATTGTTGTCACCTGTCAAGTCAGTCAGTGAGGCGTGACAAGGCTTGACAACCTGTCAGCTTGACAGGTGACAGCTTGACAGGTAGACAAGTGAGTGACACTCTGACATGTGGTGCATTGTTGTCACCTGTCAAGTCAGTCAGTGAGGCGTGACAAGGCTTGACAACCTGTCAGCTTGACAGGTGACAGCTTGACAGGTAGACAAGTGAGTGACACTCTGACATGTGGTGCATTGTTGTCACCTGTCAAGTCAGTCAGTGAGGCGTGACAAGGCTTGACAACCTGTCAGCTTGACAGGTGACAGCTTGACAGGTAGACAAGTGAGTGACACTCTGACATGTGGTGCATTGTTGTCACCTGTCAAGTCAGTCAGTGAGGCGTGACAAGGCTTGACAACCTGTCAGCTTGACAGGTGACAGCTTGACAGGTAGACAAGTGAGTGACACTCTGACATGTGGTGCATTGTTGTCACCTGTCAAGTCAGTCAGTGAGGCGTGACAAGGCTTGACAACCTGTCAGCTTGACAGGTGACAGCTTGACAGGTAGACAAGTGAGTGACACTCTGACATGTGGTGCATTGTTGTCACCTGTCAAGTCAGTCAGTGAGGCGTGACAAGGCTTGACAACCTGTCAGCTTGACAGGTGACAGCTTGACAGGTAGACAAGTGAGTGACACTCTGACATGTGGTGCATTGTTGTCACCTGTCAAGTCAGTCAGTGAGGCGTGACAAGGCTTGACAACCTGTCAGCTTGACAGGTGACAGCTTGACAGGTAGACAAGTGAGTGACACTCTGACATGTGGTGCATTGTTGTCACCTGTCAAGTCAGTCAGTGAGGCGTGACAAGGCTTGACAACCTGTCAGCTTGACAGGTGACAGCTTGACAGGTAGACAAGTGAGTGACACTCTGACATGTGGTGCATTGTTGTCACCTGTCAAGTCAGTCAGTGAGGCGTGACAAGGCTTGACAACCTGTCAGCTTGACAGGTGACAGCTTGACAGGTAGACAAGTGAGTGACACTCTGACATGTGGTGCATTGTTGTCACCTGTCAAGTCAGTCAGTGAGGCGTGACAAGGCTTGACAACCTGTCAGCTTGACAGGTGACAGCTTGACAGGTAGACAAGTGAGTGACACTCTGACATGTGGTGCATTGTTGTCACCTGTCAAGTCAGTCAGTGAGGCGTGACAAGGCTTGACAACCTGTCAGCTTGACAGGTGACAGCTTGACAGGTAGACAAGTGAGTGACACTCTGACATGTGGTGCATTGTTGTCACCTGTCAAGTCAGTCAGTGAGGCGTGACAAGGCTTGACAACCTGTCAGCTTGACAGGTGACAGCTTGACAGGTAGACAAGTGAGTGACACTCTGACATGTGGTGCATTGTTGTCACCTGTCAAGTCAGTCAGTGAGGCGTGACAAGGCTTGACAACCTGTCAGCTTGACAGGTGACAGCTTGACAGGTAGACAAGTGAGTGACACTCTGACATGTGGTGCATTGTTGTCACCTGTCAAGTCAGTCAGTGAGGCGTGACAAGGCTTGACAACCTGTCAGCTTGACAGGTGACAGCTTGACAGGTAGACAAGTGAGTGACACTCTGACATGTGGTGCATTGTTGTCACCTGTCAAGTCAGTCAGTGAGGCGTGACAAGGCTTGACAACCTGTCAGCTTGACAGGTGACAGCTTGACAGGTAGACAAGTGAGTGACACTCTGACATGTGGTGCATTGTTGTCACCTGTCAAGTCAGTCAGTGAGGCGTGACAAGGCTTGACAACCTGTCAGCTTGACAGGTGACAGCTTGACAGGTAGACAAGTGAGTGACACTCTGACATGTGGTGCATTGTTGTCACCTGTCAAGTCAGTCAGTGAGGCGTGACAAGGCTTGACAACCTGTCAGCTTGACAGGTGACAGCTTGACAGGTAGACAAGTGAGTGACACTCTGACATGTGGTGCATTGTTGTCACCTGTCAAGTCAGTCAGTGAGGCGTGACAAGGCTTGACAACCTGTCAGCTTGACAGGTGACAGCTTGACAGGTAGACAAGTGAGTGACACTCTGACATGTGGTGCATTGTTGTCACCTGTCAAGTCAGTCAGTGAGGCGTGACAAGGCTTGACAACCTGTCAGCTTGACAGGTGACAGCTTGACAGGTAGACAAGTGAGTGACACTCTGACATGTGGTGCATTGTTGTCACCTGTCAAGTCAGTCAGTGAGGCGTGACAAGGCTTGACAACCTGTCAGCTTGACAGGTGACAGCTTGACAGGTAGACAAGTGAGTGACACTCTGACATGTGGTGCATTGTTGTCACCTGTCAAGTCAGTCAGTGAGGCGTGACAAGGCTTGACAACCTGTCAGCTTGACAGGTGACAGCTTGACAGGTAGACAAGTGAGTGACACTCTGACATGTGGTGCATTGTTGTCACCTGTCAAGTCAGTCAGTGAGGCGTGACAAGGCTTGACAACCTGTCAGCTTGACAGGTGACAGCTTGACAGGTAGACAAGTGAGTGACACTCTGACATGTGGTGCATTGTTGTCACCTGTCAAGTCAGTCAGTGAGGCGTGACAAGGCTTGACAACCTGTCAGCTTGACAGGTGACAGCTTGACAGGTAGACAAGTGAGTGACACTCTGACATGTGGTGCATTGTTGTCACCTGTCAAGTCAGTCAGTGAGGCGTGACAAGGCTTGACAACCTGTCAGCTTGACAGGTGACAGCTTGACAGGTAGACAAGTGAGTGACACTCTGACATGTGGTGCATTGTTGTCACCTGTCAAGTCAGTCAGTGAGGCGTGACAAGGCTTGACAACCTGTCAGCTTGACAGGTGACAGCTTGACAGGTAGACAAGTGAGTGACACTCTGACATGTGGTGCATTGTTGTCACCTGTCAAGTCAGTCAGTGAGGCGTGACAAGGCTTGACAACCTGTCAGCTTGACAGGTGACAGCTTGACAGGTAGACAAGTGAGTGACACTCTGACATGTGGTGCATTGTTGTCACCTGTCAAGTCAGTCAGTGAGGCGTGACAAGGCTTGACAACCTGTCAGCTTGACAGGTGACAGCTTGACAGGTAGACAAGTGAGTGACACTCTGACATGTGGTGCATTGTTGTCACCTGTCAAGTCAGTCAGTGAGGCGTGACAAGGCTTGACAACCTGTCAGCTTGACAGGTGACAGCTTGACAGGTAGACAAGTGAGTGACACTCTGACATGTGGTGCATTGTTGTCACCTGTCAAGTCAGTCAGTGAGGCGTGACAAGGCTTGACAACCTGTCAGCTTGACAGGTGACAGCTTGACAGGTAGACAAGTGAGTGACACTCTGACATGTGGTGCATTGTTGTCACCTGTCAAGTCAGTCAGTGAGGCGTGACAAGGCTTGACAACCTGTCAGCTTGACAGGTGACAGCTTGACAGGTAGACAAGTGAGTGACACTCTGACATGTGGTGCATTGTTGTCACCTGTCAAGTCAGTCAGTGAGGCGTGACAAGGCTTGACAACCTGTCAGCTTGACAGGTGACAGCTTGACAGGTAGACAAGTGAGTGACACTCTGACATGTGGTGCATTGTTGTCACCTGTCAAGTCAGTCAGTGAGGCGTGACAAGGCTTGACAACCTGTCAGCTTGACAGGTGACAGCTTGACAGGTAGACAAGTGAGTGACACTCTGACATGTGGTGCATTGTTGTCACCTGTCAAGTCAGTCAGTGAGGCGTGACAAGGCTTGACAACCTGTCAGCTTGACAGGTGACAGCTTGACAGGTAGACAAGTGAGTGACACTCTGACATGTGGTGCATTGTTGTCACCTGTCAAGTCAGTCAGTGAGGCGTGACAAGGCTTGACAACCTGTCAGCTTGACAGGTGACAGCTTGACAGGTAGACAAGTGAGTGACACTCTGACATGTGGTGCATTGTTGTCACCTGTCAAGTCAGTCAGTGAGGCGTGACAAGGCTTGACAACCTGTCAGCTTGACAGGTGACAGCTTGACAGGTAGACAAGTGAGTGACACTCTGACATGTGGTGCATTGTTGTCACCTGTCAAGTCAGTCAGTGAGGCGTGACAAGGCTTGACAACCTGTCAGCTTGACAGGTGACAGCTTGACAGGTAGACAAGTGAGTGACACTCTGACATGTGGTGCATTGTTGTCACCTGTCAAGTCAGTCAGTGAGGCGTGACAAGGCTTGACAACCTGTCAGCTTGACAGGTGACAGCTTGACAGGTAGACAAGTGAGTGACACTCTGACATGTGGTGCATTGTTGTCACCTGTCAAGTCAGTCAGTGAGGCGTGACAAGGCTTGACAACCTGTCAGCTTGACAGGTGACAGCTTGACAGGTAGACAAGTGAGTGACACTCTGACATGTGGTGCATTGTTGTCACCTGTCAAGTCAGTCAGTGAGGCGTGACAAGGCTTGACAACCTGTCAGCTTGACAGGTGACAGCTTGACAGGTAGACAAGTGAGTGACACTCTGACATGTGGTGCATTGTTGTCACCTGTCAAGTCAGTCAGTGAGGCGTGACAAGGCTTGACAACCTGTCAGCTTGACAGGTGACAGCTTGACAGGTAGACAAGTGAGTGACACTCTGACATGTGGTGCATTGTTGTCACCTGTCAAGTCAGTCAGTGAGGCGTGACAAGGCTTGACAACCTGTCAGCTTGACAGGTGACAGCTTGACAGGTAGACAAGTGAGTGACACTCTGACATGTGGTGCATTGTTGTCACCTGTCAAGTCAGTCAGTGAGGCGTGACAAGGCTTGACAACCTGTCAGCTTGACAGGTGACAGCTTGACAGGTAGACAAGTGAGTGACACTCTGACATGTGGTGCATTGTTGTCACCTGTCAAGTCAGTCAGTGAGGCGTGACAAGGCTTGACAACCTGTCAGCTTGACAGGTGACAGCTTGACAGGTAGACAAGTGAGTGACACTCTGACATGTGGTGCATTGTTGTCACCTGTCAAGTCAGTCAGTGAGGCGTGACAAGGCTTGACAACCTGTCAGCTTGACAGGTGACAGCTTGACAGGTAGACAAGTGAGTGACACTCTGACATGTGGTGCATTGTTGTCACCTGTCAAGTCAGTCAGTGAGGCGTGACAAGGCTTGACAACCTGTCAGCTTGACAGGTGACAGCTTGACAGGTAGACAAGTGAGTGACACTCTGACATGTGGTGCATTGTTGTCACCTGTCAAGTCAGTCAGTGAGGCGTGACAAGGCTTGACAACCTGTCAGCTTGACAGGTGACAGCTTGACAGGTAGACAAGTGAGTGACACTCTGACATGTGGTGCATTGTTGTCACCTGTCAAGTCAGTCAGTGAGGCGTGACAAGGCTTGACAACCTGTCAGCTTGACAGGTGACAGCTTGACAGGTAGACAAGTGAGTGACACTCTGACATGTGGTGCATTGTTGTCACCTGTCAAGTCAGTCAGTGAGGCGTGACAAGGCTTGACAACCTGTCAGCTTGACAGGTGACAGCTTGACAGGTAGACAAGTGAGTGACACTCTGACATGTGGTGCATTGTTGTCACCTGTCAAGTCAGTCAGTGAGGCGTGACAAGGCTTGACAACCTGTCAGCTTGACAGGTGACAGCTTGACAGGTAGACAAGTGAGTGACACTCTGACATGTGGTGCATTGTTGTCACCTGTCAAGTCAGTCAGTGAGGCGTGACAAGGCTTGACAACCTGTCAGCTTGACAGGTGACAGCTTGACAGGTAGACAAGTGAGTGACACTCTGACATGTGGTGCATTGTTGTCACCTGTCAAGTCAGTCAGTGAGGCGTGACAAGGCTTGACAACCTGTCAGCTTGACAGGTGACAGCTTGACAGGTAGACAAGTGAGTGACACTCTGACATGTGGTGCATTGTTGTCACCTGTCAAGTCAGTCAGTGAGGCGTGACAAGGCTTGACAACCTGTCAGCTTGACAGGTGACAGCTTGACAGGTAGACAAGTGAGTGACACTCTGACATGTGGTGCATTGTTGTCACCTGTCAAGTCAGTCAGTGAGGCGTGACAAGGCTTGACAACCTGTCAGCTTGACAGGTGACAGCTTGACAGGTAGACAAGTGAGTGACACTCTGACATGTGGTGCATTGTTGTCACCTGTCAAGTCAGTCAGTGAGGCGTGACAAGGCTTGACAACCTGTCAGCTTGACAGGTGACAGCTTGACAGGTAGACAAGTGAGTGACACTCTGACATGTGGTGCATTGTTGTCACCTGTCAAGTCAGTCAGTGAGGCGTGACAAGGCTTGACAACCTGTCAGCTTGACAGGTGACAGCTTGACAGGTAGACAAGTGAGTGACACTCTGACATGTGGTGCATTGTTGTCACCTGTCAAGTCAGTCAGTGAGGCGTGACAAGGCTTGACAACCTGTCAGCTTGACAGGTGACAGCTTGACAGGTAGACAAGTGAGTGACACTCTGACATGTGGTGCATTGTTGTCACCTGTCAAGTCAGTCAGTGAGGCGTGACAAGGCTTGACAACCTGTCAGCTTGACAGGTGACAGCTTGACAGGTAGACAAGTGAGTGACACTCTGACATGTGGTGCATTGTTGTCACCTGTCAAGTCAGTCAGTGAGGCGTGACAAGGCTTGACAACCTGTCAGCTTGACAGGTGACAGCTTGACAGGTAGACAAGTGAGTGACACTCTGACATGTGGTGCATTGTTGTCACCTGTCAAGTCAGTCAGTGAGGCGTGACAAGGCTTGACAACCTGTCAGCTTGACAGGTGACAGCTTGACAGGTAGACAAGTGAGTGACACTCTGACATGTGGTGCATTGTTGTCACCTGTCAAGTCAGTCAGTGAGGCGTGACAAGGCTTGACAACCTGTCAGCTTGACAGGTGACAGCTTGACAGGTAGACAAGTGAGTGACACTCTGACATGTGGTGCATTGTTGTCACCTGTCAAGTCAGTCAGTGAGGCGTGACAAGGCTTGACAACCTGTCAGCTTGACAGGTGACAGCTTGACAGGTAGACAAGTGAGTGACACTCTGACATGTGGTGCATTGTTGTCACCTGTCAAGTCAGTCAGTGAGGCGTGACAAGGCTTGACAACCTGTCAGCTTGACAGGTGACAGCTTGACAGGTAGACAAGTGAGTGACACTCTGACATGTGGTGCATTGTTGTCACCTGTCAAGTCAGTCAGTGAGGCGTGACAAGGCTTGACAACCTGTCAGCTTGACAGGTGACAGCTTGACAGGTAGACAAGTGAGTGACACTCTGACATGTGGTGCATTGTTGTCACCTGTCAAGTCAGTCAGTGAGGCGTGACAAGGCTTGACAACCTGTCAGCTTGACAGGTGACAGCTTGACAGGTAGACAAGTGAGTGACACTCTGACATGTGGTGCATTGTTGTCACCTGTCAAGTCAGTCAGTGCGTGACAAGGCTTGACAACCTGTCAGCTTGACAGGTGACAGCTTGACAGGTAGACAAGTGAGTGACACTCTGACATGTGGTGCATTGTTGTCACCTGTCAAGTCAGTCAGTGAGGCGTGACAAGGCTTGACAACCTGTCAGCTTGACAGGTGACAGCTTGACAGGTAGACAAGTGAGTGACACTCTGACATGTGGTGCATTGTTGTCACCTGTCAAGTCAGTCAGTGCGTGACAAGGCTTGACAACCTGTCAGCTTGACAGGTGACAGCTTGACAGGTAGACAAGTGAGTGACACTCTGACATGTGGTGCATTGTTGTCACCTGTCAAGTCAGTCAGTGAGGCGTGACAAGGCTTGACAACCTGTCAGCTTGACAGGTGACAGCTTGACAGGTAGACAAGTGAGTGACACTCTGACATGTGGTGCATTGTTGTCACCTGTCAAGTCAGTCAGTGAGGCGTGACAAGGCTTGACAACCTGTCAGCTTGACAGGTGACAGCTTGACAGGTAGACAAGTGAGTGACACTCTGACATGTGGTGCATTGTTGTCACCTGTCAAGTCAGTCAGTGAGGCGTGACAAGGCTTGACAACCTGTCAGCTTGACAGGTGACAGCTTGACAGGTAGACAAGTGAGTGACACTCTGACATGTGGTGCATTGTTGTCACCTGTCAAGTCAGTCAGTGAGGCGTGACAAGGCTTGACAACCTGTCAGCTTGACAGGTGACAGCTTGACAGGTAGACAAGTGAGTGACACTCTGACATGTGGTGCATTGTTGTCACCTGTCAAGTCAGTCAGTGAGGCGTGACAAGGCTTGACAACCTGTCAGCTTGACAGGTGACAGCTTGACAGGTAGACAAGTGAGTGACACTCTGACATGTGGTGCATTGTTGTCACCTGTCAAGTCAGTCAGTGAGGCGTGACAAGGCTTGACAACCTGTCAGCTTGACAGGTGACAGCTTGACAGGTAGACAAGTGAGTGACACTCTGACATGTGGTGCATTGTTGTCACCTGTCAAGTCAGTCAGTGAGGCGTGACAAGGCTTGACAACCTGTCAGCTTGACAGGTGACAGCTTGACAGGTAGACAAGTGAGTGACACTCTGACATGTGGTGCATTGTTGTCACCTGTCAAGTCAGTCAGTGAGGCGTGACAAGGCTTGACAACCTGTCAGCTTGACAGGTGACAGCTTGACAGGTAGACAAGTGAGTGACACTCTGACATGTGGTGCATTGTTGTCACCTGTCAAGTCAGTCAGTGAGGCGTGACAAGGCTTGACAACCTGTCAGCTTGACAGGTGACAGCTTGACAGGTAGACAAGTGAGTGACACTCTGACATGTGGTGCATTGTTGTCACCTGTCAAGTCAGTCAGTGAGGCGTGACAAGGCTTGACAACCTGTCAGCTTGACAGGTGACAGCTTGACAGGTAGACAAGTGAGTGACACTCTGACATGTGGTGCATTGTTGTCACCTGTCAAGTCAGTCAGTGAGGCGTGACAAGGCTTGACAACCTGTCAGCTTGACAGGTGACAGCTTGACAGGTAGACAAGTGAGTGACACTCTGACATGTGGTGCATTGTTGTCACCTGTCAAGTCAGTCAGTGAGGCGTGACAAGGCTTGACAACCTGTCAGCTTGACAGGTGACAGCTTGACAGGTAGACAAGTGAGTGACACTCTGACATGTGGTGCATTGTTGTCACCTGTCAAGTCAGTCAGTGAGGCGTGACAAGGCTTGACAACCTGTCAGCTTGACAGGTGACAGCTTGACAGGTAGACAAGTGAGTGACACTCTGACATGTGGTGCATTGTTGTCACCTGTCAAGTCAGTCAGTAGGCGTGACAAGGCTTGACAACCTGTCAGCTTGACAGGTGACAGCTTGACAGGTAGACAAGTGAGTGACACTCTGACATGTGGTGCATTGTTGTCACCTGTCAAGTCATCAGTGAGGCGTGACAAGGCTTGACAACCTGTCAGCTTGACAGGTGACAGCTTGACAGGTAGACAAGTGAGTGACACTCTGACATGTGGTGCATTGTTGTCACCTGTCAAGTCAGTCAGTGAGGCGTGACAAGGCTTGACAACCTGTCAGCTTGACAGGTGACAGCTTGACAGGTAGACAAGTGAGTGACACTCTGACATGTGGTGCATTGTTGTCACCTGTCAAGTCAGTCAGTGAGGCGTGACAAGGCTTGACAACCTGTCAGCTTGACAGGTGACAGCTTGACAGGTAGACAAGTGAGTGACACTCTGACATGTGGTGCATTGTTGTCACCTGTCAAGTCAGTCAGTGAGGGTGACAAGGCTTGACAACCTGTCAGCTTGACAGGTGACAGCTTGACAGGTAGACAATGAGTGACACTCTGACATGTGGTGCATTGTTGTCACCTGTCAAGTCAGTCAGTGAGGCGTGACAAGGCTTGACAACCTGTCAGCTTGACAGGTGACAGCTTGACAGGTAGACAAGTGAGTGACACTCTGACATGTGGTGCATTGTTGTCACCTGTCAAGTCAGTCAGTGAGGCGTGACAAGGCTTGACAACCTGTCAGCTTGACAGGTGACAGCTTGACAGGTAGACAAGTGAGTGACACTCTGACATGTGGTGCATTGTTGTCACCTGTCAAGTCAGTAGGCGTGACAAGGCTTGACAACCTGTCAGCTTGACAGGTGACAGCTTGACAGGTAGACAAGTGAGTGACACTCTGACATGTGGTGCATTGTTGTCACCTGTCAAGTCAGTCAGTGAGGCGTGACAAGGCTTGACAACCTGTCAGCTTGACAGGTGACAGCTTGACAGGTAGACAAGTGAGTGACACTCTGACATGTGGTGCATTGTTGTCACCTGTCAAGTCAGTCAGTGAGGCGTGACAAGGCTTGACAACCTGTCAGCTTGACAGGTGACAGCTTGACAGGTAGACAAGTGAGTGACACTCTGACATGTGTTGTTTTGTCACCTGTCAAGTCAGTCAGTGAGGCGTGACAAGGCTTGACAACCTGTCAGCTTGACAGGTGACAGCTTGACAGGTAGACAAGTGAGTGACACTCTGACATGTGGTGCATTGTTGTCACCTGTCAAGTCAGTCAGTGAGGCGTGACAAGGCTTGACAACCTGTCAGCTTGACAGGTGACAGCTTGACAGGTAGACAAGTGAGTGACACTCTGACATGTGGTGCATTGTTGTCACCTGTCAAGTCAGTCAGTGAGGCGTGACAAGGCTTGACAACCTGTCAGCTTGACAGGTGACAGCTTGACTAGACAAGTGAGTGACACTCTGACATGTGGTGCATTGTTGTCACCTGTCAAGTCAGTCAGTGAGGCGTGACAAGGCTTGACAACCTGTCAGCTTGACAGGTGACAGCTTGACAGGTAGACAAGTGAGTGACACTCTGACATGTGGTGCATTGTTGTCACCTGTCAAGTCAGTCAGTGAGGCGTGACAAGGCTTGACAACCTGTCAGCTTGACAGGTGACAGCTTGACAGGTAGACAAGTGAGTGACACTCTGACATGTGGTGCATTGTTGTCACCTGTCAAGTCAGTCAGTGAGGCGTGACAAGGCTTGACAACCTGTCAGCTTGACAGGTGACAGCTTGACAGGTAGACAAGTGAGTGACACTCTGACATGTGGTGCATTGTTGTCACCTGTCAAGTCAGTCAGTGAGGCGTGACAAGGCTTGACAACCTGTCAGCTTGACAGGTGACAGCTTGACAGGTAGACAAGTGAGTGACACTCTGACATGTGGTGCATTGTTGTCACCTGTCAAGTCAGTCAGTGAGGCGTGACAAGGCTTGACAACCTGTCAGCTTGACAGGTGACAGCTTGACAGGTAGACAAGTGAGTGACACTCTGACATGTGGTGCATTGTTGTCACCTGTCAAGTCAGTCAGTGAGGCGTGACAAGGCTTGACAACCTGTCAGCTTGACAGGTGACAGCTTGACAGGTAGACAAGTGAGTGACACTCTGACATGTGGTGCATTGTTGTCACCTGTCAAGTCAGTCAGTGAGGCGTGACAAGGCTTGACAACCTGTCAGCTTGACAGGTGACAGCTTGACAGGTAGACAAGTGAGTGACACTCTGACATGTGGTGCATTGTTGTCACCTGTCAAGTCAGTCAGTGAGGCGTGACAAGGCTTGACAACCTGTCAGCTTGACAGGTGACAGCTTGACAGGTAGACAAGTGAGTGACACTCTGACATGTGGTGCATTGTTGTCACCTGTCAAGTCAGTCAGTGAGGCGTGACAAGGCTTGACAACCTGTCAGCTTGACAGGTGACAGCTTGACAGGTAGACAAGTGAGTGACACTCTGACATGTGGTGCATTGTTGTCACCTGTCAAGTCAGTCAGTGAGGCGTGACAAGGCTTGACAACCTGTCAGCTTGACAGGTGACAGCTTGACAGGTAGACAAGTGAGTGACACTCTGACATGTGGTGCATTGTTGTCACCTGTCAAGTCAGTCAGTGAGGCGTGACAAGGCTTGACAACCTGTCAGCTTGACAGGTGACAGCTTGACAGGTAGACAAGTGAGTGACACTCTGACATGTGGTGCATTGTTGTCACCTGTCAAGTCAGTCAGTGAGGCGTGGCAAGGCTTGACAACCTGTCAGCTTGACAGGTGACAGCTTGACAGGTAGACAAGTGAGTGACACTCTGACATGTGGTGCATTGTTGTCACCTGTCAAGTCAGTCAGTGAGGCGTGACAAGGCTTGACAACCTGTCAGCTTGACAGGTGACAGCTTGACAGGTAGACAAGTGAGTGACACTCTGACATGTGGTGCATTGTTGTCACCTGTCAAGTCAGTCAGTGAGGCGTGACAAGGCTTGACAACCTGTCAGCTTGACAGGTGACAGCTTGACAGGTAGACAAGTGAGTGACACTCTGACATGTGGTGCATTGTTGTCACCTGTCAAGTCAGTCAGTGAGGCGTGACAAGGCTTGACAACCTGTCCTTGACAGGTGACAGCTTGACAGGTAGACAAGTGAGTGACACTCTGACATGTGGTGCATTGTTGTCACCTGTCAAGTCAGTCAGTGAGGCGTGACAAGGCTTGACAACCTGTCAGCTTGACAGGTGACAGCTTGACAGGTAGACAAGTGAGTGACACTCTGACATGTGTGCATTGTTGTCACCTGTCAAGTCAGTCAGTGAGGCGTGACAAGGCTTGACAACCTGTCAGCTTGACAGGTGACAGCTTGACAGGTAGACAAGTGAGTGACACTCTGACATGTGGTGCATTGTTGTCACCTGTCAAGTCAGTCAGTGAGGCGTGACAAGGCTTGACAACCTGTCAGCTTGACAGGTGACAGCTTGACAGGTAGACAAGTGAGTGACACTCTGACATGTGGTGCATTGTTGTCACCTGTCAAGTCAGTCAGTGAGGCGTGACAAGGCTTGACAACCTGTCAGCTTGACAGGTGACAGCTTGACAGGTAGACAAGTGAGTGACACTCTGACATGTGGTGCATTGTTGTCACCTGTCAAGTCAGTCAGTGAGGCGTGACAAGGCTTGACAACCTGTCAGCTTGACAGTGACAGCTTGACAGGTAGACAAGTGAGTGACACTCTGACATGTGGTGCATTGTTGTCACCTGTCAAGTCAGTCAGTGAGGCGTGACAAGGCTTGACAACCTGTCAGCTTGACAGGTGACAGCTTGACAGGTAGACAAGTGAGTGACACTCTGACATGTGGTGCATTGTTGTCACCTGTCAAGTCAGTCAGTGAGGCGTGACAAGGCTTGACAACCTGTCAGCTTGACAGGTGACAGCTTGACAGGTAGACAAGTGAGTGACACTCTGACATGTGGTGCATTGTTGTCACCTGTCAAGTCAGTCAGTGAGGCGTGACAAGGCTTGACAACCTGTCAGCTTGACAGGTGACAGCTTGACAGGTAGACAAGTGAGTGACACTCTGACATGTGGTGCATTGTTGTCACCTGTCAAGTCAGTCAGTGAGGCGTGACAAGGCTTGACAACCTGTCAGCTTGACAGGTGACAGCTTGACAGGTAGACAAGTGAGTGACACTCTGACATGTGGTGCATTGTTTCACCTGTCAAGTCAGTCAGTGAGGCGTGACAAGGCTTGACAACCTGTCAGCTTGACAGGTGACAGCTTGACAGGTAGACAAGTGAGTGACACTCTGACATGTGGTGCATGTTGTCACCGTCAAGTCAGTCAGTGAGGCGTGACAAGGCTTGACAACCTGTCAGCTTGACAGGTGACAGCTTGACAGGTAGACAGTGAGTGACACTCTGACATGTGGTGCATTGTTGTCACCTGTCAAGTCAGTCAGTGAGGCGTGACAAGGCTTGACAACCTGTCAGCTTGACAGGTGACAGCTTGACAGGTAGACAAGTGAGTGACACTCTGACATGTGGTGCATTGTTGTCACCTGTCAAGTCAGTCAGTGAGGCGTGACAAGGCTTGACAACCTGTCAGCTTGACAGGTGACAGCTTGACAGGTAGACAAGTGAGTGACACTCTGACATGTGGTGCATTGTTGTCACCTGTCAAGTCAGTCAGTGAGGCGTGACAAGGCTTGACAACCTGTCAGCTTGACAGGTGACAGCTTGACAGGTAGACAAGTGAGTGACACTCTGACATGTGGTGCATTGTTGTCACCTGTCAAGTCAGTCAGTGAGGCGTGACAAGGCTTGACAACCTTCAGCTTGACAGGTGACAGCTTGACAGGTAGACAAGTGAGTGACACTCTGACATGTGGTGCATTGTTGTCACCTGTCAAGTCAGTCAGTGAGGCGTGACAAGGCTTGACAACCTGTCAGCTTGACAGGTGACAGCTTGACAGGTAGACAAGTGAGTGACACTCTGACATGTGGTGCATTGTTGTCACCTGTCAAGTCAGTCAGTGAGGCGTGACAAGGCTTGACAACCTGTCAGCTTGACAGGTGACAGCTTGACAGGTAACAAGTGAGTGACACTCTGACATGTGGTGCATTGTTGTCACCTGTCAAGTCAGTCAGTGAGGCGTGAAAGGCTTGACAACCTGTCAGCTTGACAGGTGACAGCTTGACAGGTAGACAAGTGAGTGACACTCTGACATGTGGTGCATTGTTGTCACCTGTCAAGTCAGTCAGTGAGGCGTGACAAGGCTTGACAACCTGTCAGCTTGACAGGTGACAGCTTGACAGGTAGACAAGTGAGTGACACTCTGACATGTGGTGCATTGTTGTCACCTGTCAAGTCTCAGTGAGGCGTGACAAGGCTTGACAACCTGTCAGCTTGACAGGTGACAGCTTGACAGGTAGACAAGTGAGTGACACTCTGACATGTGGTGCATTGTTGTCACCTGTCAAGTCAGTCAGTGAGGCGTGACAAGGCTTGACAACCTGTCAGCTTGACAGGTGACAGCTTGACAGGTAGACAAGTGAGTGACACTCTGACATGTGGTGCATTGTTGTCACCTGTCAAGTCAGTCAGTGAGGCGTGACAAGGCTTGACAACCTGTCTCTTGACAGGTGACAGCTTGACAGGTAGACAAGTGAGTGACACTCTGACATGTGGTGCATTGTTGTCACCTGTCAAGTCAGTCAGAGGCGTGACAAGCTTGACAACCTGTCAGCTTGACAGGTGACAGCTTGACAGGTAGACAAGTGAGTGACACTCTGACATGTGGTGCATTGTTGTCACCTGTCAAGTCAGTCAGTGAGGCGTGACAAGCTTGACAACCTGTCAGCTTGACAGGTGACAGCTTGACAGGTAGACAAGTGAGTGACACTCTGACATGTGGTGCATTGTTGTCACCTGTCAAGTCAGTCAGTGAGCGCTGACAAGGCTTGACAACCTGTCAGCTTGACAGGTGACATCTTGACAGGTAGACAAGTGAGTGACACTCTGACACTCTGACATGTGGTGCATTGTCACCTGTCAATCAGTCATGAGGCGTGACAAGGCTTGACAACCTGTCAGCTTGACAGGTGACAGCTTGACAGGTAGACAGTGAGTGACACTCTGACATGTGGTGCATTGTTGTCACCTGTCAAGTCAGTCAGTGAGGCGTGACAAGGCTTGACAACCTGTCAGCTTGACAGGTGACAGCTTGACAGGTAGACAAGTGAGTGACACTCTGACATGTGGTGCATTGTTGTCACCTGTCAAGTCAGTCAGTGAGGCGTGACAAGGCTTGACAACCTGTCAGCTTGACAGGTGACAGCTTGACAGGTAGACAAGTGAGTGACACTCTGACATGTGGTGCATTGTTGTCACCTGTCAAGTCAGTCAGTGAGGCGTGACAAGGCTTGACAACCTGTCAGCTTGACAGGTGACAGCTTGACAGGTAGACAAGTGAGTGACACTCTGACATGTGGTGCATTGTTGTCACCTGTCAAGTCAGTCAGTGAGGCGTGACAAGGCTTGACACACCTGTCAGCTTGACAGGTGACAGCTTGACAGGTACAAGTGAGTGACACTCTGACATGTGGTGATTGTTGTCACCTGTCAAGTCAGTCAGTGAGGCGTGACAAGGCTTGACAACCTGTCAGCTTGACAGGTGACAGCTTGACAGTAGACAAGTGAGTGACACTCTGACATGTGGTGCATTGTTGTCACTGTCAAGTCAGTCAGTAGGCGTGACAAGGCTTGACAACCTGTCAGCTTGACAGGTGACAGCTTGACAGGTAGACAAGTGAGTGACACTGACATGTGGTGCATTGTTCACTGTCAAGTCAGTCAGTGAGGCGTGCAAGGCTTGACAACCTGTCAGCTTGACAGGTGACAGCTTGACAGTAGACAAGTGAATGACACTCTGACATGTGGCATTGTTGTCACCTGTCAAGTCAGTCAGTGAGGCGTGACAAGGCTTGACAACCTGTCAGCTTGACAGGTGACAGCTTGACAGGTAGACAGTGAGTGACACTCTGACATGTGGTGCATTGTTGTCACCTGTCAAGTCAGTCAGTGAGGCGTGACAAGGCTTGACAACCTGTCAGCTTGACAGGTGACAGCTTGACAGGTAGACAAGTGAGTGACACTCTGACATGTGGTGCATTGTTGTCACCTGTCATCATCAGTGAGGCGTGACAAGGCTTGACAACCTGTCAGCTTGACAGGTGACAGCTTGACAGGTAGACAAGTGAGACCACTCTGACATGTGGCATTGTTGTCACCTGTCAATCAGTCAGTGGGGGCGTGACAAGGCTTACAACCTGTCAGCTTGACAGGTGACAGCTTGACAGTAGACAAGTGAGTGACACTCTGACATGTGGTCATTGTTTCACCTGTCAAGTCAGTCAGTGAGGCGGCAAGGCTTGACAACCTGTCCTTGACAGGTGACAGCTTGACAGGTAGACAAGTGAGTGACACTCTGACATGTGGTGCATTGTTGTCACCTGTCAAGTCAGTCAGTGAGGCGTGACAAGGCTTGACAACCTGTCAGCTTGACAGGACAGCTTGACAGTAGACAAGTGAGTGACACTCTGACATGTGGTGCATTGTTGTCACCTGTCAGTCAGTCAGTGAGGCGTGACAAGCTTGACAACCTGCAGCTTGACAGGTGACGCTTGACAGGTAGACAAGTGAGTGACACTCTGACATGTGTGCATTGTTGTCACTGTCAAGTCAGTCAGTGAGGCGTGACAGGCTTGACACCTGTCAGCTTGACAGGTGACACTTGACAGGTAGAAGTGAGTGACACTCTGACATGTGGTGCATTGTTGTCACTGTCAATCAGTCAGTGAGGCGTACAGGCTTGACAACCTGTCAGCTTGACAGGTGACACTTGACAGGTAACAAGTGAGTGACACCTGACATGTGGTGCATTGTTGTCACCTGTCAGTCAGTCGTGAGAGCGTGACAGGCTTGACAACCTGTCGCTTGACAGGTGACGCTTGACAGGTAGACAAGTGAGTGACACTCTGACATGTGGTGCATTGTTGTCACCTGTCAAGTCAGTCAGTGAGGCGTGACAAGGCTTGACAACCTGTCAGCTTGACAGTGACAGCTTGACAGGTAGACAAGTGATGACACTGACATGTGGTGCATTGTTTCACCTGTCAAGTCAGTCAGTGAGGCGTGACAAGGCTTGACAACCTGTCAGCTTGACAGGTGACAGCTTGACAGGTAACAAGTGAGTGACACTCTGACATGT